>UFQX01000366.1:152154-159654 GCA_900497675.1 Arapaima gigas | reverse complement strand
TTTTTCACTGTTGTGTGTGTGTAAATGGTGAGGGCTGACTTCACGAAGAGCATCTGCTCATAAAAATTTCTGCTCCAACCATAACAGCAACCAATCTGGGTTCTCATGAAAAAAAATGAATAAAATTGATGGTGTGTTTCTACTAACGTTTTACTAATTTTGCTCATTTGCATCTTAGTATTTTAGTCAAAAATGTTCTTCTAAAGGCAGAAAGGATTTCAAGAAAAATGCAGGGTGCTACTACCTTACTATACATTATATCAGGGCATGATATTTCTGCTTGGACATAGGGTTAGGGGTTAGGGTTAGAGTCAGGGTTAGGGTTAGGGGCTAGGGATTTTGGTTGAGGTTGGGGTTGGGGTTAAGGGTTACAGGTTAGAGTCAGGGGTTAGGGGTTAGGGGTTAGGGATCTGAGTTGGGGTTGAGGTTAGGATTAGGGATTTGGCTTGGGATTTGAATTGGGGTTAGGGTTGGGGTTGGGGTTAAGGGTTACGGGTTACAGGTTAGGGTCAGGGGTTAGGGGTTGGGATTTGGGTTTGGGTTGGGGTTAGGGGATAGGGTTAGGGTAGCAAAAGAAAAGGGGTTAGGGGTTAGGGATTTGGGTTGGGGTTGGGGTTAGGGGATAGGGTTAGGGTAGCAAAAGAAACTCCCCGTCCCATTGTTTCAGGGTGGGAAAAGTTGCAGTGGCGCTGCCACATTATCCTCCAGGTCCCCCCTTGCTGGCTATCGGTTAATGTCGATTGATGCCATGTGGGTGTCTTGTGTTGAGTCTCCTAATCCATTCCTTCTCCTTCTTTTTCCTTTCATCCCAGGTCCAGTTTTGATTGGTGCCCACCCCAGTAATTTCCAGGGCCTCCATTCCCATGTCTGAGAAAATGTGCTACTATGTGGGAATTTACATTTTTTTGATTCCTTATTTAGGTACAAGTGTTGTGCTAACCTAGTTTTAAAGGCATTACCTGTTTCCCCTATATAAATGACATGGCATTTCTGCCACTGTATGGCATAAACACAGTTTGAACTTTGGGTTAGGGCTATTATGCATGACTTAAACTGAAGATTAAAGTTTCTGACAATAGACTCGATCGTTTATTATACAAACTAAGTTCCAATGAAAGGCTCTGCAGAGGCCCCCCGTGAACGTGTTACACGAGCCAACATCATGCACCTAGTTAAGGAAGGACGATCCTTTGTGGCCACAGTCATAAACAGCATGAACTTCCATCAGTACAACATTATGGCAATCACTACATTTATTTGTTTTCTCGTACTGCCTGCGCTCACATCTCCAAAGATCTTAACATGTACGCTTTGATCACACTGAAATACTCTGTGCTGGACACACAGTAGCAAGCTGTATTCCTACTGATTTCTCTCCAGTTTAATAAACACTCCAAATCAGTAGATGATGTCTTGTCTGTAGGATTGTTTTTGAATTTGTCTTCTAAATGGCATGATGTGATGAACACTTGGAGCTTTTAAGAAACACCCAGAGCTTTTAAAGGTTTGTTTGTTTTTTAAAAATTATGCTTAACACCCTAAAGTGGTGGCCATATGGCAGAACCAACAGGAACAAAAAAAAAAAAAATGTTAGTTGCTGTTTCTGCAGCTCTTTCTTTGGTTGCGGCCACTGAAACCAAATGATTGAGGTTCATGAAGCACATTTACTGCTTCATACAGTGAAAATCTTATGCAACACGGCTGTCCGCGCTTAATGGACGAGTGCCGTCGAAAAACGAAAGTACGGGCTTTTTTGTTCATTAGCACAGTTGCAGGAAAGGAGTTTGAAGGAGTGAATAACTGTCAAAACAGTGACAGTTCTAGATGGCAGTTCTCTGGATGAAATTGGATGGGTGGAATATTTTTCCCTGGCTGATAGTGGTCGTGAATGACAGACACACTACAATGAGGCAATTCAAGCTGGCTGCCAGTTTCAAATACAAGATAGATTAAAACATTCATTTGTACATGGTTTAATATTGTAATTTTAGGACTAACAAATTTATGCTTTAATTGATTAAAACAGAACATTGACTGAATATAATGGTAACGCTGTTTATACTGGCTTCAACAGCAGTGGTCTATTTAAAATAATCCAGCCTCACAGAGCGGGTGAAGATTGACTATACAGACAAACATATATTTTTAAAATCTGCTACTGAGAGATATATTTAATTGGTATATGGCCTTAATAATTGCCAGTGTGATGAAATCAATACATTTAATATATATGAAAAACACACACACACACACACACATATATATATATATATATATATATATATAAAATTACATTTTTAGGCTGTACATATAAAGAATTGACCTAAATATAGGTCAAAAATTGTTTTTTTAAGGTTTTTAACATCAGATGATGACACGTTAACCTTCGATAATTAAAAACTTGGCTGTAGATTTTTCTTTCACCTTTTTTTTTTTTTTTGTTGCTAAAATTAGGGTTCCAGTGAAAAATCCTGGCACTTTTTAAAAAAATTTATTTCCCCAAAATGATGGAATTACAAGGTATCTGAATTGTATATCTTTTTAACATTAATATTAATGAGCCTGGTCATATCTTTTTAAAACCGCTTTCCTTTCCTCTCAGAACAGAGCAAGATATCCGCCTCTGGCAGTTTTGTTGTTTCCCTCATCCTTTCAATAACAATATTCAAGTTATTCTTTTCACATGTCATCCGCTTGCCCTTGGACAGCCCTGTCATGCGTGTAAGGAGACAATGACACCTGCCAGGGAGCCCAAGAGCCGGCACAAAAGTACGCTTGCATTTAATGGGGACGCAGGGAATTGAAATGCCAGGCCCAGACGCTGGCGAACACCGCCATCTAACACGTCCCCACCTTCTTGTCAGGTTCTTACAAATATTAGAAAGCTACCAGTGTATCTTCTGTGCCTCATATTTTGTCTGTTGTGTGTGTGCACCCTCTGTGCACATTTATATCCTCTGTATAAATTATCTGTGAAATAGGTGGGTTTGCTATCTCTTCCACTTCACTCTTGCATTCAATATATCCATCGTTCATCGATGTTGTGGCTTTCAACATACCACTGAGCTTGTTTGTGAGGGGCAGTGATTACATTTAAGTGAATCCTAACCATGTTCCTTCCTTTGTGCTAGTTAGAGAGTAATAAAATGGCTAAAACAGTAGGATGTTCAAATTGGAGTGACAGCAGAAAGGAAGCACAATTTAACAAGAAGCTGATGTCTAAGGATGCCGGTCTTTCAAGATCCCGCTCAATGGCTACTTTTACTTGCATTCGCGTTTGCATTTGTTAAAGGAGATTTTTTTTTTTTTTCCTTTCCCAGCAAGAGTGGTGTTTTCAAACTTTAACATACTGTTGATGGTGTTGCGGAACGGCAAGCTAAAAACTAGGGTCGCTGATTCAGACTAACTTCTCAGGGCGGCTTACCCTGTAGACGCCGCAAATTTCTTGGGAAGTTTTCGGGCGGACTCATTGAACGGTGGTTTTAGTGACCGTAAAATTAGCGTGTTGTCCAAACTGGGCTTTGTTGGAATAGCTAGTGGTGAAACATACTGAAACAGGGGATATAAGGAGAAGGGGAAAGGAAGAAGAAGTGGGGAGGTGGGCAGCGGGGGCATCATTCGCAGTATCTTGCAGACTTTCATTTGGCACATTTTTAGGTACTATTGTTATATCCAAGTCTTTATATATAAACTATGCAGCAAAGAAATAAAGGCACTTGTCTATTATTACAAGTTTTAAAAGTTACAATTACACGTTCACATTCCGATAAACACGACGAATTGCTCGCTACTTCACGGCCAGTGTATAAAGTCACTTTCTAAAACTCACAGTCCTTTCTGTACAACACGGTTTTATATTTTCCTGCGGCTCCTGAAATGCAGAAGGAACACATGACATAACCCGGGACCATCTCACATGTGTAAAGCACGAGTGAATAAAAGGTTGTGGACAAAGTGTACTGGTACTTCTTTTTCAACCACGTTAATGTAGTCCTGATGTTATTATTGCTGCCAGTAAAAGATAATAAAATAAACTGCCATCCTGTCTGCTGGTTCCCTGCCTCGCTCTGTGTTCTCAGCACAGATAAACCCCACCTTGTAAGAGTGATGAAAACAGAATAAATAATGTCATACAGTGATTTAAAAAAAAAAAAAAATCATAGCTTTAGCTGAAATTTTTACTGTGTAGAAACTGAAGGATTAAACTGTATTGTTAAGACTGACATAGTGGGTGGACTTGCGAACAAACTTCCGACTGGGTTCATAAGAGGAGGTACACGTGTAAAAAGTGTCACATTAACCATTGCGGCTCATTTTAAGCTTGTAGACCTCTGGCTAAGCACTCCTCTGATCTTTTTGTTTTTTCAGTAAAGACGTGCAATAAGTACGTATTAATCCACGTCTCTCAATTCACGTGAAGCCAAACAGACTTTTAATGGTTGATGCGGATTATTTTCCTATACAGTGGTCCCCTACTTATGAACTTAACTGGGACCAAAAGTTAGTTTGTTACTCTTAAAGCCCAATGTGACATCCAGTAGGCCAGGGGCTATTCACCAGTTCTATACAGCATAGGAAAAATGGTGGTATCAGACTGTATTTTGTACTTCAAGAAACGCAAGTCTGTATGTGTTTCTCTCTACTCGTCGATCAGCTGCACTTTTCTTTATTCTGAGTTGTATTTTTGCACATCTTGGAGAAAAGTGCCTGCTCAAGGAATTAATGTAAATGTACTGTGGCCTGGTGTGGGGCTGAGGAAGCTACACGGGCAGGATCAAGGCCCAGGACAGAGAACTGAACAACCAGAAGAGACTTTATTCTAACAACCAACCCAAAAATAGGGTAAAGTGAAAGAACAAACACCAAGAGTAACAAGACAAAAACAACAAACGTGGCTCACTTAGCACCAACTTGGTCCCCTGTCAGGGATTTCTGCTACTTCCCACAAGACTCCTCAGATCAGCCGCTTTAATGTGAAGGAAAGAATAATAAAGAATCTTGGCCAGGACTGGAGCAAGATGCTGAAAATCTTAAGGCAGGGTTCACTAACCCCAGTCTCAGTCTGTTGGCAAACTGGGTGAAGCTTTGGCACGTGATTTGAACTGGTATGCTTGCTCTATTTGTGAAAAGAGAAAAATGCTAAATACTTCTCAAAAACAGTCTGTAATGTGGAAAATTTTGTTTCTCGTAAGTGTGTAAGTGTTCTCGACTCATCTGTTCTGAATGAGAAAAATAAAATACAATGGTCGCTTGACACTCAAACGCTAACTGAATCGATAAGAAATACAGTACCTTGTGGTGATACAGCCAGCCATTGTTATCGTACAGCAGACAAAGTTGCCATTGTTAGATGTTACAATCAAACTTTATCATTAATAAAAAAATAAAATTTAATTTAACAGAATGGCCGTTGTAAGCCTGGGCTGTACATCATTCATGTAACAAGGTGGTAGCTACCTAACTTTACAGCTATCTATTCTATATTTTCTTATTTGTGAGGACAGCTGGATTCCTTTACTCTACACTTGATACAGCTGCAGTTAACTCTTTGGCCAAATTGTGAAAAATTCTTCACTATTGAAGCCTTGCGTCGTGAGCTGTAGCAACATGTGGCTGTTTGAAAGCACATAACAAGAGTGGATGTGACAGCTGCTGTCCTTGTACACTCTGTTGGATGATAAAGTGATTGCCCACCACAGATTTATACACGGACCATTGATCCAATAGGACAAGGAGAAGGCAGATGTCCACTTATTCATTAGTCTGAAAAAAAAAAAAACTTAAAATAATGATGAACTGGTCTTGAAATTGTAACACTTGTCATCATATAATGAAACTTATGTAGCTGCTTTGGCTACTTTTGGGGGGCTCAGAAATGCTTTTTTGGTGATTTAACCATTGTGATATATCGGGCTTCAGCACAATGTCACACTAGGCAACAATTACCTAAAATGGAGACGACAATAGACTGGTTTTCACACTTGACCGAAAAACAACATGCCGGCAAAAACGGTTCGATTTTGCCCGCTAGGTGCCATAACTACCGTGTTTGTCTGTCAGATCTCATTATTCCTTATTGTCCTAAGCCAACAGCACCGTATTTGACATTCTCGACACTTCCGAGATCGGCGGACTTTGACATTTTGGGAACTCTTACAACTCATCACCCTTAGTGTTTGCAGATCCACGCTGCAGAGGGATCCGAGTCAAACACAGTTTCCAGAACAAGACTGACAAGGAAATTGAGCGACATGTAACAGCACAGAAAGCCAGCTCTGACTGGCACACTGTGCCTAAAGTTTCAACAGATCACTCGCCACCTATTTTTATGTCTATATTATGTATTGATACCTGTAAGGATTTGTGCAACGCAAAAGGAAACCTACTGAAAGACATGTGATGCTGTAATGATCCAGTGACAAGCATTTGGTGTTAACACCTTTAAATAACATTCCTTTGCTATTTTTGCTTAAAAACCAGACATGCTGATCGGTCTCTTAGAGCTGCAGTAATGCCACAGCTGGATTTTGACAAATGCATGAAAAGATGACACTACCGTGAAAATATTACCAGTGTTAGACATTTACGACACACCCCATTTCCCATTAATATTGTTTTGTCCTACATTGGGAACAATGTCTCATACAGAGAGCCTTTTTTTTTAACTTTCGTGGTGCCTTGATGGCTTCATCCACCCCCATGACATAAATCTAAAACCTAATCTAAAATCTAAAATCTAAAACAGGTTTGCCTCAAATTGTGTCTCAAGCAACTCACGGGCGCAGATATTGATAGAGAAAGCAGCCGTATCGGTTCATTAAGTATACGGTTAACAGATGACATAATCATTGAGGAAATGAGAGACTAGCAGAAAATTACTAAAATTCACTCAGAGGAATGTGGTACATCTGAAAGTATTTAAGCAATTCACTGAAGTGCATGAATGTATGCAAGTCATTAAAAAAGCCTAGGAGCTAAATATGCAGTAAAGTAGATCTTCATTAGCAAAATCAACACCAAAGCATTTCCCGCACAAAGCATAAAACACATTAGCAAACATAATACCACATATCAATTTATTAAGGACATTTTCTGAATAGTCGTTCCGCTTTGAGCCCACATAAGTTACACCCCGGTTTAATCTCATAATTAAATATAGACTTTGCTTCCCCCTTTTCATTAATGCAGACATATGACCTTCTCAAAAACAATGGATAATCAATAGCTACTTTTACATTCTCCCGACGTAAAAATATGAGCGCAGCTCCAGCCAATTAATTTCATTTTTAAATGAAAAAGTTGTTTTGGCAGTGTTTGATATGTGTCATAAACAATTCTTTCAGAAAAGTACCACCTCCCCCTCTTCACGCTGATGTGTTGCATCCTAAAATCGGAGTCTTTTTTTTTCCGAATCTTTCACGCAAATACGAAGGAGTTGAAGAATGAGCGATCGCACAGATATGAAGGACGAAAATTGGACCCCCCCCCCCCCCCCCCCCC
>UFQX01000366.1:0-152096 GCA_900497675.1 Arapaima gigas | reverse complement strand
TTGGGCCCCCCCCCCCCCCCCGCCGCCGCTTTGGACAGGCCTTTGGTAATGGTGGCAATGAGGGATTGACTCTACGAGATTTATAAATTTACATCTGGAGATCTTTGTCCATTCCTCCGTGCAATTTTTACTCAACTTTGTCAGGTGAGATGGAGAACATCAACAGGCAGCAATTTCATGTCGTACCCTTGGCCAAAAAAAAGGCTTTGAGTGCAAGCAATGAATTGCGGGGTAGGAGTGGATCTAAGACACGGTGACTGTCAAATATAGGGAAAATGGAGCCTAGGCAGAACATTCGGAAGACGGAAGAGTGGAACAGACAGAAACGGGCTTGGAAGATAATGCTCATTTGCAGGGCGGATCAGCATTTGTCTCAATCTAAATTCTGCAGGGTTTGCCAGCATTAGTGTTTCTTATTTCCCCGCCGATTCAGGTGTAGATGTGGGGAGAGGGGCTTGCACATCTGCTTTGTAAACCCCCAGGGGACATGACAAAATACAACCACTTAAACATTCATGTTTGGGTAAATTTTGTATACCTCAGCTGAGGACATTTGCTGTATCTATGTATAAAACTACTCCCAGTAAGTTGTCTTCATTACACATATGCTCTTTAGATGTAAGAAAATTACATTAATTTTTTTTCCCGTTTTTAAAAGCAGTTGCTGTGGCTGAACACATACTAAACAGTGAGGGACTACAAAGGACATCTAATATATCCAATGGAAGAATGGTGTCTTCCCCAGACAAAGGAAAGGTGAATAGATCATGCAGTGCATTGCAAGTTTTCACTCTTATTAAAATTTCAATTTTTGTTAATGTATAGCCTGAAACTAAAAAATATATATATTGTCTGACCTTTTTTCAGTTTTAATAAGATCCTGTCAGCAACACCAAGTGAAAATTAAATAAATTGCTTTCAGGAAATATAATTACAAACTTTCAGTTTGCATTATGTATTAAGACTTTAACTATGACTGTGTGGATGGAGCTTTGGCTTCGATGTCAATGACCCTGTTTGACTAAATGTCCCTCAACACACCTGGTTATCGCCAATTTATTTTGCTCTTCTTTGCAAAAGGGTTCAAACTCAGTCAAACTGTGATGGGATTTGCTGCGCTTAGCACTTTTTAGGTTTTTTCCACATTGACTCATAACTTTTTACAGCCATTCGTTGTTTGAGTTGGCTGTGTTCTCCAGACAGGTGTCATGTTGAAAAGTGAAGTTCTTAACTGCAGCTTTCTGATAAAGGACACCAGGTTTTGTGCCATATCCTGGTATTTACAGATATTTGTTTTCCCCTCTCTTCTAACCACAGCTCCTATTTCTGATGAAGACCCTTAATGGCGTAGCCATCATGTTCCACAGTAAGTACAGGTATCAGCTTGCAATTTTTCTAAGTCCAAGATGTAATTACCATTACGCTTTGATCTTTGAATAATCCCCAAAGCTCTGCTCTTGTCATACGTAAGCATGACAAGTGAGCCTTATATTTGGTTGTAACTCAGTAAAGGTTGTTAAATATTTACTCTTGTATACACAAAAAATTTGTAATTCAGAGACTCATATCTTGAAGAATACCTGTATTGAGTTCTTTAGGTGATGAGCTACCACAGACTCCCAGAAAGAAAATTTTTTCGTGAATTCTATGAAAAGTCTTGTGGAGTCCATGCCTAGATGAATTCAGCCTGTTCTGAAGGCCAACCATGGCACAACATGCTACCAGGTAGGTATGCCTAATAATCTGGCAATTCAGGGTATAAGCTAGGTTGTATAAAGAGCTACAATATCTAAAGTTTTGTATTCTAGATAGGGTCTCACTTTGCAAATAAGTCTGTGGGAAAAGTCTACGCGAGGTTTTTCCAGACTTTCTCCATGGCAACATCTCATGGTCTGTCAAAATTCTGCTTGACACATCAAGACGTATGTAATTATACATTGCAATAACCACCTTGACAGAGTGCTGCAGATGGAGCACTCAGGTGACAGGACTATGAGATCACGAACTTTACTTCTACATAGCATGTCTGAACAACAGGGTCCTCAGAGTACCATGACTTGCCCACCGCTAGATCTCTCAATGACACCACCCAGCCATACACACCAGGGCCAATATCTTCTCTGTTACTCCCCCCAAGTAGTTAGAAAAGACAAGTAAAGAAATAAGCATGTTAACATTTACAAACATTTGTAGTATTTTTTTAATGAAAGATTCCCTACAGTTAGTGACTCACGCATGACTGGTGACTGTTACAAATTTCTTTCATGTTAACTCCAAAAATGTGAGATAAGCATTTTTAAGCTTCTCCTGCTGTTTTTATGTTCACCCTCACAGAAAAACTAGCCTCACATAAATATGGGATTGCAAACTGCAGCAAAATAAGCTCTTTCAGCCAAGTGAGGAAAGTTTTCATGCAATGCAATGCAGAAGGCATCCAGATCTGGGTCTTTGGTATTTCGGCATCAAACACCTCTTGTTTCTTAGCATCAGGAGCTAGTGTGTTATTTAATGTTTTAGCACAACTTTGAAACATTCCAGTTTTTCCTTCTGAATGACCATGTTGAGTAGAGAAATGATTCAGTAACATGCTTGCATTAGTTGGTTTCTCTCCATAAACTGAACACAAAGACATGCAACTCTGCATTGGGATTTTAATACTCCTGACTGTATAAATGTTCTGTAACGAGTGCAGCTTCACAATATGATATCATCAGGAGGTTTTAGGTCAGCACTGAACACAAAACAGTTCCTTTAGCACCAGTTCAAGCAAGAAAACATGTGGTCTCACCTTCCTTTACCAACCGATGCTGAGCTGACCTCAACAGCAGCACATACAGTCCAACTCATGATTTAACGCATTCCCACTATTGTAATGCAAATGCAACTGTTTACAGCTGATTCCCTCCCCTACTCCCATGGTCGTTCTTCTGCTGACTAAAAGCGCAAACATAAACTACATTCAGTACCTGTTATGGACGCAGCTGTTAACAATTGGGATTAGAGGGCAGTCGGTATCTTTCATGGTGGAAACCCTAGTACTGACTGGTGAACAACAGCCATGAGGGAAGCTATTAAGCGGAAGATGGAGACCTTGTAGGCAGTGCTTTTAGGGGGTTTCTTGATTTGGCTGAGAGGTACCAGCAAGACAAGATGGTCACAGCGATGGCAGTTGCTGAAACAAAAGCCCAGGAAGCATGGGAGGAATTTGGAGAGTCTATAGAAAAACACTGTAAAGTGGTTTCAGAGTTGTTCAAGCAAACTTTCTCAGAAGGGAAACGTGTGACCCTGCCCAGAATGTGGTAAGCTGTCATGAACACAATGGAGGTGTGCAGTGAGGTAGGATTCAGGTGCAGTTTATTGACAAAATGAAAAAATACAAAGGTGAGTGGTGAAGGATCTGCGCAGTGGATCTGTTATTTGGCATCCAGTGGATTAAAGCCTTCAGTCAATGAATCCATCATGTTTCCGAAGTTACTAAGGTAGCGCAAGTCTGCAGGGGTGGGTGAGATTTGCCTGGAGCTATTAAAAGCACTGGACTGTGTTGGGGCAGCATGGCTTATATACCTCTTCAGTGTTGCAAGAAAGGTGGGTAATGTACCTCTTTACTGCCAAACTGTGATGGTCATCCTTATATTTAAAAAGGGGACTGGAGTGTAACCACGAGATGACACACCTCAGTGTTCCAAACAAATCTTGTGCTACTACTGTGTACTGTGTACAAGAACATACAGTTGAGCCTCAGCTTTAGTTGGAACAATGCAGATTTCCTCATGGTTGTGGAACAGGAGTCCACAGTTGCACAGGAGCCACTGATATATACTATCCCATCCCCATATGAGCGCAGTTTGTGTATTGCGTCAAAGCTGAGTTTTGCTCCACTTGCGTTTGCAGTTTCCACAAAGAGGTTAATAAGGCAGAGCTGAGACTTGGACTTTATCCAGTTTGGGGGACTAAGGTTGGCATGTCTGCTGTTTACTGTTTGTCTTTTTTCCTTTGTGATCGCTGATGCACCTCTAAGTCTGAGGTCATGGAAGGAATGGATTGCTCTCTTCAAGTGAGGGGGGGGACCACTGTTCCTAGTAGAGGAGTTGAAATATCACAAGTGATGGAAGAAACGAGCAGGAGATTGTAAGACAGATTGGTGCAGTGTCAACAGTTTCACAGGAACTGTACCAATCTGTGGTGGTGAAGTGGAAGCTGAGCCTTTAGAGAAAGCTATTGGTTTACCACTCAATCTATGTGTCCATCCTTAACTATGGTCATGAGCAGAGTTTATTGACAAAAAGGTAATGACAAAAACAACAAGATTGCGATCACAGGCAGCAGAAATGAGGTTTTTTCGACAGGGCTAGGAGTTTAGTGGTCTGGAGGAAAAATTTGGGGTACAGTCATTGCTCCTCCAGATGAAGAGGAGCCAGTTAAAGTGATTCAAACTTGTTGTAAGAATGTTGTCTGGTCAGCTCCTGCTGGAGATATACTCGGCATACCCCACTGGGAGGCGACCGTGGTGGGCAGATCCAGGACATATGAGAGAATATATGTTGTGATTGACCCAGGGACAGCTGAGGATCCCTGAAGAGAGGCTGGAGACTTTATTTAGAGAAAGGAAGATTTGGGCCTGTCGGCTCAGGCCGCTACAGTCGCAACCCTCAGCCGGAGAAGTGCAAGGGAACTGACTGACTGGCTGACTGAAGTTATATAAAATCAATGGGCTAATTCTGCTCCATTGTGTCTCCATTTTAGCCTTCATATCCCTTATGCTGACAGTAAAGTTCACACAGAATGAAATTAATGACAAGTACGATCAGGACTATAATTTGTAAATGTTATCCGTAAATGTTCAAAATACAAAACATGTTGCATTGCAATAGTTCAGCAATTTGCGGCAGCATGAAAAGATGCACTCATTTCATAAGGGTTAAGCATTTCTCTTGAATCAGGCTCTCACAACGAAGAAGGCATTTGCGTGTGGGTGTTAAGTGGACCACTGCTGCATCTGTGTCAAAGGGACCGGACAAACGAAGCCTTCTCCACATGGGAAGGTCCTCACAAAGCACCGCACCAAGGTATGCAAAGGAATGGCCACTTAATGTAGCTTTTCACAGTTTATTACTGTTTGCAGCAATTGGCACACGGATACAAACATACACGGATACAAACACCGCATCCCATCGGATTACTGCTCATGCACATGCATGAAATGGATAATGATGCCCATATTTAACCTCAGGATGTGAACTTCTTCACTCTCCAGAACGCATGCAGTCTCAAATGAGAAACAGAAGGAGCTCCAGTATGAGGGAGAACTCTGTTCTCTGACAGAAACATGGCAGAACACATCATGCCACACATTTGCGGAGCACAATGGCCCGATTGTCTACCGTCAGGAGACCAGACACCAGAGCAGAACACAAGTACACGGCGTCATAAGGTTGTCAATCATGTCCTAGCGGGGCGGCTGAACGCACACGGACGTCTGAACTTCTTGATAACTGCGATCTCATCCGGCTTTGCGCGAGAGAATACTAAGAAGCACATTAACAGAATGTAAACTACCATATTTATTCAAAGACAGATCTAAGGGCTCTGGGTACATTCGTGCTTAAATATTTATGAGACTGGAAATATTTCGATTTATGAAAACACTAAATAAGTTAGCATTTAGAATCAGCAATATTGTTCACAAGGTGGAGTGGAACATTTAACCATAAGTCATTCTTTGTAAGCAACACCTTAAATCTGGTAGTGCTTTTCCAAACGTGTTTTCCGGGTACAGTACCGTGCTCTTGTCTTTTTTATTTATTGCTTTGTTACAGCCATTGGAAGGGAGTCCTCAGGCTCCCAATGCTCACAATAAGGAGGAGAGACCGACTTGTAGCTAATGATGCTCCCAATTTATCGTTTAATATACAAATGCAGTCGGTTTAAGTGAATGTCGACTGCGCAGCTTAATGATTTATGCAAACTGGATGTGTTTTACTAGTTACCGCAGCCCTAAAATTGAAAACACCACGACTAATGTCAATCCAATTTGTTTAATATCGCACCCCGTGCCGGCTGTGGCCTGTCACAGCGCATCATCGCAGCGGATGAGCAGACTTTTTTCTACAGCAGCGGCTGCTTTGTGTTGCTGTCAAAATGTGCATTACATGTCAAACGGAACATTCAACTCCGCATTCCGTGGAAAACAATGTGTTTACAATGAATCGTCTTAATGTCGGCTACATTATTTCAGGAGCGACGCAATGGTTTCAGAGAAGGTGGCGTCCGTACCCTGGGGTCGCCATCGATGGGAACGGCGCAAAAGACAGCCCTCCTAAACACTTGCCCGTAAATCAGTAATACATGGCTTTGAAAATCCCAGATCATATGTTGTCTCTCATTAAATCTGTGAGAAAGTCAGCAGCGATAACCCGCGATGCGTACGTGGCACGGGCGACGCTAATTGACTTTCCCCGGCTAAGCCGTTCCCGCTGCTTTTCTGAGAAGCGATTCCATCACCAAATATCGGCATCTTTTGTCAGGAGCTCGTGTTGACCTACGGTGTAACAGATAATGACTAGATTACTATTGGCTTCCCAGGGACCACAGGGTACCCAAGCAAGTCACCACGGTACGGGAGCCTCGGAAATAAGCCAGCTTATTGCTTCCAAACATGCGCGTTCTTAAAATAAGCCCTTTTCCCACATTAATACAGGCCAGATTCATCTTAAGGCAGCGGTCATTTCTGCTTACACCACTGAACTTTGCACATTCCTGGAGGGAGTGAGGCTGGGCGGTGGTATGCCGAGTTCACCTTTACTAGGCGTTCCATTTAATGACCCAGGTCAACTTAGCAGGCATTTTGGACGCCTCCCCACAGCCAAGCGGTGTGTGACATTTACACATATTCATTTATCGGACGCTTTTCTACAAACCAGCTTACAATGATGATTATGTAATATTCAGCTGACACCTTTGTTCAAGGTGACTGTCAGTGCGAGGCATTCAGTACTACGGTAAACGCCCAGGTAGGTAGACAGCTGTGCAGAATTACAGAAGGGAAACGGCCTTGTTAGTTTGTGCTATCAAAAAAAATATTAACTCTTGAAGGACTTGTATCAAGTTTAATGGGATTCGCCAGTATTTCAGCATAAACGGACCAACAGTGAGACCAGCACCCTGGGAGGAGGACTTTGTCCCATGATGGACCAGACCAGGACGCTTGAACCTTGACATCACTTTATTTAGCTTCTACTGTCTTGCACCATGTTTTCCACAGCAGCACAGCCTTTCTTAGGTCTAACTACTGGCACTAATTTTTATGGGGGGGGGGGGTGACGGAAGCTGCTAGCAACCTGGACCCCCAGAAGTTCATCTTGCCTGGGAGTTTTTCTTGTTTTCCTCTCCTCAGTTGCCAGCCAGCTGATCGTACTGTATTTATACCCAGCATAGTGGCTCTTTTTATTAAACGTACAACCTTGTCCTTATAGACTCACTTTACATCTGTTATATCAGCTCTGTTGTTTTAAACTGCTGTTCAGGGCTCTGGGTCACTTTCTGAGAAGATATAAAAAATAAATTGAATTGGATTGAATTATATGAAAAGGTGTCAATTTTAGAGCTCTGGAATGCGTTAAAGTTTCTGAGAATAATGCCAGTTTTCACTGAACCTTTGTTCAGTTACGTCTTTGACTTAAGTTTTTAAGGAACACATTACTTTCACAAGGCGAGGGAATACTGTAATTTACAGCTGCAGTGATATAACAAAACTTCTTGTCTGCACTGAACAACTATCAGTCTAGTCTGGTTGACCACTGCGGTATCAGCCCACTCTATCCACACACATCACCCTCCAGGGTGCGTTTGACTTTTCTCCAGACTAACAAACAACACGCTGATACACTGCCTGCATACCTCAAATTCAATTTTCTTTTCCAGCCTCAAAGTCTTTTAGCTTCCTGTCAACAAGAGTCAAGCTGGTTTTCTGCTTTTTTTTTTGCCATCTCATAAAATTTCAGCATCAGCTGTAAAAGCGATATGTTAGTAATTTTATCAACGGTTTTTGGTTGCTTTTGTTTGAGGTAAAGGGAAGGAATCTGGTAGTGCCGCTGTGTTCACCATCCTGAAGTCAACGAGAAGTTTCGTCAGGCTGTGGAACCAACAAATAAGAAGACCTCCAGGGACTACGGCTTATGGGATAGCTAATCCATTTTCTACCAAACAGTGCCCCTCTTTTTCATAAGAGCTCTCCAGCGGTGTTAAGGGAACAGGCATATTGCTTAATAGCAACAGCACCGTTTACACTCATGTCAGGTTGTACGAGTTGGTGCATCTCCAAAAATAGAGGGAAAAACATGATATACAAAAGATGAATGAATATCACTGTCATCAGCTTGAAAGTACAAGTTCTGGATGGGAGCAGTTGCCCATGCCATCTTAATAGCATGGAATATAGGTGCATCCAGTATTCACATTAATCCTGAGAACTAAAAGGAATTATTTACTTGGTTCTGAAATCATATTTGAAGGCAGATATCTAAAATATTGGAAAAAAAAAACAGCTATTCTTACCGCTTTTTGACCGGTGTTTCCATACAATGGTTGGCTCAGGTCTTCCAATAGCCAGACACATTAGAGTGATGTTGCTGCCCTCATTCACCGTGATGTCAGTGGTTATGTTTACAATCTTGGCAGGAACTGCAGAGAGAAGGAAACACAAACCACAGAATCATCAGTACTAGTCCTCAGCTAAACCAGAAAACCCAAGCAACTGTTACGATGGTGAATGCTGGGAAACTGCATAAGTAATTCATGTGTTGAATAAATTGGGTTAATTTTAAAACTGACCGTGACTCTCCATTACAAGCAGAGGGTGGGGGTGGGGGGGGGCTGACTGACGCATTGATATTGTGAAAACAAATGGTTAATTTTAAATTGTGATTTGGAGGAAAAGTTTTGCTCTGCATTTCATTGACCTTTGCATGTGCTTGAAATTTATTCAGTCCTCATTTGCATTTTTTTTAGATGATACTGTTTATTCATACATGCTGAAAAAAAACAATCATTACTTCAGGCAGTAATAACAAAAGTTGCAATAGCAAGAGTGAAAACTAAGATTTGTTTTTATTTGTACCTACAAATGAAGATACACACTGGCTAGTTAAAGCACATCTACACATCTATGTCTACTGTTCATGAATTTTGTACACTGTACTTGAACATTTTTTTCACAGTGAGTGTAATGGTTATTTTTCATATAATCCAGGGTGGCAAGGTAATGCAGCAAGTCGTTCTGGTTTGTCAGACATGGGTTTTAATAGTCTGAATATAATTCACTCCTGAAAAAGGTGAATTTCATTTCATTTTCAGGCAGTTCCAAGCTAATTCGTCAGAAGTTTCACAAATATTAACATGTACTTTCTCTCTCACACACACACACACACACACACACACACACACACACACACACACACATTAGTGATGGAAGGGTAATAAGGTTTGGTGATACATATATGATGACTTTTATCCTTCAGATTTTTTCACTTGACTATGACTGGTGCTCAACACTCTCTGTAAGGTCTGCCTGTTCCACCTCACTAACAACACCTATATACTAAATGCAACCAGTTAAAGAGTATTGTAATACAGTTTGGTGATATATAATGTGTTGTTACTTTACACCTTTCCACGTTCTAACCACAGGGAAAACCTGGTAGCTCAACTAGTTCATGCAAAAACATCATCAAACTCTACTAAAATGAAAACAGGTGCTTTAATAGTGATTATTAGTTATTTTAACACAGCATAAAATATTAACTACTATGTAATATGTACAGCTTCTGACTAGGGCTTGTACAGCTCTTTCACAGCGGCCCAAAGGGTTGTATCATTGCTCAGTCTGTGTAGAGTTAGCAGGTTCTTTTCATTTTCGCAAGAGTTTGTTCAAAGTTCTCAGGCTTCCTCTCAAAAATCAAAAATGTTTTTTTTGGACCAGTCATAGTGTGTGTGTGTGTGTGTGTGTGTGAGAGATGGACTGGCATCCCATTCAGAGTGTGTCCTGCCTTGCTCCCTATGATTCCGTGACAGACACAGGACCCCCACCATCTTCCACTGGACGAACTGGATCGATTCACTTTTCCCCACTTTGAATACAATATGGTATAGCACAATAAATCTGTCCACAAACAGTCGAGATGATCTCGGAGCCCCAGGAGCAGAGTCTGCTTTCCTTCCTTCCCACATCAAGAATCGACAAGAAGAAAAAAAAGAGACATGCAAGAGAATCAGTGTGCTTTCTCTCTTAAGAGAGCCTTCTGGTTTTCAATCCCATGAAGACACGCTGCAGGTATTTCAAAGTCCAAAGCGCGCTGCAAACGTGTAATAATACACCAAAGGAAAAAAATGCAGGGGCGGGTGGACAGCAGTGTGTGATTGTGTAAGACAAAGGGGAATCATCACGGTCAGCAGCCTTGTCCCCGGAAGCGGCCGCGAACGTGGCCTCGGAGCCGTCCACAAAGGAAATTAATGATACGGCGTCTGCCTGCAACCGAGGAATAATGAGGCGGCGGGGCTCAGCTCTGACTGGTCAGGTGCCAGGAGCGGCTCCTTCGCAGGGGCTGATCACAGTCTCGATACAGGACCGCAGACACATCGGGGCTATTCATTACAACATGGTGAGAGATGGTGCTGGTAATTAATTTAAAATAGAGGGGAAGCGTGTGGAGATGGGAAGCAGCTTTTCTCTGTTCCTTTCAATGCATGAACCAAAAGAATGCTGGCTGTGGGTTGCGAGGTTTTTTCCCTCCCTTTTCACAGCTTTCCCTATGAGGATGATTAAACAAAATGGGGGGGGGGGGGCAAGGAAAGCACAATCGCGGCTTTTTATCTTTAAAAAAACCCGTTTTTGACTACTACGAAATACATATAGGACGCCATCTGAGAAAACAATAATCGCTGATTTTTTTTTTTTTTAATAATATTGGTCGGGACTGCAGAATGACTAGGTTGAATTCTAGTAAATAATGCAATTAAAATGATGTCTTTTAGATGTTCGCTCTGGGATTTTATTGGGAGCAAAACAATCTGATGAGTTACCAAGAGAGACAAACTGTCAACTTATCTTCCCTGCTCTCACTTCCCTTCATTCCTGAGGGATTATTGTTAATGGACGTCACTGTGCACGATGCTGTCAGTGTAGCTAAAGTGCAACAATACATTCATTTCGGGGCCATAGAAGGGAACGCGAACGATTCTGCTCAATTAAATATAAAATCTCCAACATTATGTTTCCACTTTCAGTTCACAGGAGAACCATTTGCCATCAATTTGCAGAAAACGTCTTTTTTTAAACGCTGTTAGGATGTAATTTAGAAGCACAGCCCTGTAAGAGAAGAATACTTTCGCTTCCAGGGGGGTTTGAATTCATTTTAAAGCAAATGATCTTGTACTCGGATACTCACTTTCACTCACTCACAATTTCGCTATATGTGTAAGTATAAAGTATAAGTTCAAACCAAAAGCAAGTACCCTGGGCCACGAAGGTATAGTGTAGTACAGATGAAATGAGCACCGCATATACATCAGGAATGAAGCTAAACTACATCAAGACATGTCTAAAAAGATGTGTTTGCATTGTAATATTATATGTGTCCAGCTTTATGCGGGTCTGTTGTGCACCGTGGGAGACCTATAAACACGCTTCTCTGCCTCAAAAGGGTTCAGCATCCTAGAAACCTTTCTAGATTAATATTTAATTGCTGTCAGATGTAGACCGAGTCTTCAAAATGCACATTTCATCCTCCTCATGTATTTTTGACATTTTGATTTATAGGTTCACTCATCTAAATCAGGGGCAAAGTTCTGACCGTTTTTGCCTGTTGACCGTTTCGTCATTGACATTCTCGATATTTGTTGGAGCCTAACTTCGATTCGTATCATTTCTCGGACTTCTCCACGTGGCAGGAAAAAAACTGCAGGCTAAAGACACATATGCAGCATTGCACGGTATAATTGCAACACCCTTTGCTTTTGCAGGGAAGTAAAACAGATCATGCATTTTTACCACAAAAAACTCGCGCATTTACGTATTAAAAATACATACGCTCCGCTTAAAAATACCCAGTATTTTCATTTCATATGGCACGCAGCATCAGTAACTGGCTTATATTTGCATATTTCATAAGTACAAGGGAAGTACAAATATTTTTGTATTTGTACCCTTTGCGATACTTAAGCTTACGACTTTTATTGGCAAATTAAAGTCGTGAGCTGCTGGTTCATGTGAAATGTGGTTAAAACGAGTGAACTTGGGCTGAACTGCTCAGCTGTTGAAGGAGAGAGTATTCGGCGGCGGCGTTTTCCTCCCTCTGCCGAGCGCTTGCCAACTGTCTCTCGCAAACTCGGCATGGGTGAGAATAGAGGAGCCGGGTCCCACTTCAGGAGTGAGCTGCTACTAATTATTTTCATCCCAAACGCAACATGTGGGAATTCATTAGAGTGTCACTGCAACCCATATCAAACGGCGGTGGTGTGGGAGAAATATTAGAGGGCACTTGCAGGCCGCAGGGAGGAACAGGTGAATATCAGAATCTTTCCCAGCGATACGACTCTCGCGCTCACGAGTAAGAAATTAATTGCGTATTCAATGTTCAACTAACACAAACTTGTTTGTCGTTTTCCTTCTGCTAGCGTGTTTCCGAAAGCGTTTACTCAAAACGGCAATAGCGAAATGAGCCACGTAGCCACTTGTGAAAAATCTGTGTGCAAAGCAGTTACACCCGTTGCTCACACAGCGCGGTTAATTCGTTCTGTGAAACCGCAGGGAAGTCAGGCCGTCGGGACAGTTCCCGTTGGTGGGGATTTGAATTACTTTAAGCAAAATAAAAAAAAAAGAATTGGCTCGTGTGCAAAACACGTGCCACTTAGAATTGATCAAAACAGTGTAATAAAACGCATTTTGTTATACATGACAGTGACACAGCTGATATGTTTTATAATACAGTCAGTTCCCTACTTCTTAACATTTTAGGCTGCTGAATTTTTTTCCGATACAAAGTGTTTATTTTTTTAAAAAGATGACTTGCATAGCATGGTGAATTGCATACCAAACTGTCACAGAATATATGGACACGTGGGCAATAGTGAGGACAAGTTCTTCGAAAGTGCAGGACGTGTGTAAGAATCAAGTAGAAGGTGAGACTGTAGATAACATTTCACACGTGTAAAGCTATTGATACAGAACGGCTACCAACACAGAACAACTACCGATACAGAACAGCCAATGAAACAGAATAGCTACTAATACAAAATGACTACTGACACAGAATAGCTGCTAATACAGAATGACTACTAATATAGAACAGCTGCTAATACAGAATGACTACTGACGCACAATAACTACTAATATAGAATGACTACTGACACAGAACAGCTACTAATACAGGAAAACTACTGACACAGAATAGCTACTAATACAGACCGACTACTAATATAGAACAGCTACCGATACAGAACGACTACTAATACAGAACAGCTACCGATACAGAACGGCTGCTAATACAAAACGGCTACCGACAGAACGGCTACTTACACAGAACAGCAACTGACACCGAGTTGGCTACTAGCACTCAACAGCTACTATTAGAGAACGGTTAACGACACAGAATGGCTACTGACACAGAACAGCTACTAATACAGGAAAACTACTGACACAGAATAGCTGCTAATACAGAATGACTACTGACACACAATAACTACTAATATAGAATGACTACTGACACAGAACAGCTACTAATACAGGAAAACTACTGACACAGAATAGCTACTAATACAGACCGACTACTAATATAGAACAGCTACTGATACAGAACAGCTATCGACAAAACGACTACTAATACAAAACAGCTACCGATACAGAACGGCTGCTAATACAAAACGGCTACCGACAGAACGGCTACTTACACAGAACAGCAACTGACACCGAGTTGGCTACTAGCACACAACAGCTACTATTAGAGAACGGTTAACGACACAGAATGGCTACTGACACAGAACGGCTACCGACAGCAGTTACTAGCAGTTTTTCCTCGTTCTGGAAGCTCATTAAACACGTACGATATATTTTTATTATATAGCTAAAAAGAGCTCTCGGCTTGTTTTAAGAGGGTGATTGTTTTTCCTAGAATTGTTTGCCCTCTGTGTTTACTGAATTTAAGTAATAATTACATACCATCGAAATGTCCATGGTCCATGCCTAATATAGCATTAAAGTGAGTTCCTTTGTTTTTCACCTCCTGCCACCACAGACCAAGTGCAATTAAAACCCTCACTAAAGCGGCATGTGAACGATTAGTCATACTGCAGATAATGTCACCGCTCGGTTCATCTGTAAACACACACACTTTTAATGACGTGCACTGAAATAGCAGCATATCCCACACAAGCCTCAACCCCACCTTGAAAACATCCATCAGCGGGGGGAGTTTTACATCCTAACTGGCATGTGTTGAAAAAGCTGAACCGCTGTATGTGTAAAACTGAACTAAATGCTACATGTGTAATATAGCCGATATATAAGATAGAAAGCAATTTACCTGCAGCGTTAATTTTCTAATTTCTCCTTCTGACCTAAAATAGGTTGAAGGTTTACTATAGTGCAGGTGTGGAAGAGTGCAAGAGTTGTGATTTTCTTTCAGTGTTAGCGAATTCACTCATTACAGGAGTATGTATGTATGATTTCCTAGAATAAATATAAAGGTTTACCGCATGTGTTGAAAATGCTTAACCCCCATATATATAACATTCAACTAAATGCAACATCTAAAATATAACATAGTATAGATTTTACCTTCTGAATTACTTTTCTAACATCTCCTTCTTACATAATACAGCCTGAAAGTTCTTACTCATTTTACCACAGTGCAGGTGTGGAAGAGAGTTTTGATTTTTCTTTCTTTAAGTGTTGCAAAATTCACTCATTATAGGGGAATATATTTTTCCCCACAATAAGAATAAATGTTTACTGCATTTAGCTTGGAAATAATTTCTTGCAATTCATGTACTGATTCTTCCAAAGAAGTAGCAAGTGCAACTCACAAGAAGAGTACAATGTTCGGTCCGGATAAAACAAGAAGGTAAAATGTAGATGATTTTCAGGAAGTAAAATGTGAGGGAAACAACCAGGAAGGAGGTGAGTTTGCCCTGCAGAGTGAGTAGACTTTGCTTAGTCCTAAGTCTCTCAGATGCCTGGTGAATGTCAGTGAATGTCAGGCCGTCCCTCCGAGAATCTGCCAGAAGCCTTGGGGACGGGTACTAACTAGCCTTTGACATTAAAACATCCCCGCATTCTTCCACGCTCTCCGTCTTGCCCACTGCATTTATTATAACCGCTCGCCTGTTGCCGCAGAAAAATAAGCTGTTTTGCAAAACATGCTGATAGTACAGAACATTAGCCTGCAGAAGAAACCGCAGCTCAGTTCTTACACTGATAATGATAATAGCGGCTCACATTTGGCACAGTGGAACATGATGCCATTTTTATTGCTGTTGACAAATAAATGGTCACATAGTTTAGGTTATTCTAAATAATATAACATTATTAGAATAAACCCCTATTTTCCCCTTTTTTTAACTCCGGTAACCCTGGTGGTTTTGACATCAAAAATTAAGGTAAACGATGGCAGATTATACAAATATGTGTCACACGTAACATGTTTTGGAGGGTGACTGCATGTCACGCAACGCAAGTTTTACCCGTTTCACAAAAAAAGGAAACAAAAAAATCGTAGACTACAGCTGATATTTTTAAGCTTCCTATTACTACTTTTCCGGCAAAGAAAAGATGGAAAGTTCCTAAGATAGATGACTTTGGGGAGATCTGTTATTTTTTTTGACACAGAAGTTGAACCACTTCTCCCATTCAAGTTCATAGCGCGAGTTGGCCCGCTGTCATCCTCCCACGCAGCAAATGTAATCAGCCTAGTCGCGGCTTTATTGATCCGCGCTTGGCTTGGTCTGCAAAGGGAAGAAAATGTCTGAAATGCCAGTGGCACTGTGTGACCAGCGCTCCTCCACCAGAACATGGCCTGGTGTCACTGGCTGAGTCATTGGCTGCTTTGTGGTCACAAGGAAGGGTGGCTAAGAAAAGTGAGTGACCGCCAGTCACGGTCACAAGATGAAGAAGGTTTGCATCACAAAGGTAAAATACTGCCTTCTGGGCATGCACTTAGTCACAGTTTAGATGTGACCATCCATCCATCCGCCATCATCCTACATCCATCCATCATTAACCACCCATTCATCACTGACCAGTGCGAGGTGGTGGGAGTCCTGAGTCGGTCCCAGAAACATGGCGCGAGAGGCAGGGTGCACAAGTCTATTGGAGGGCAAACACACAAACGCATTCAGTCACTCGTACACATACTGCACACACCGCCATGGACTGGAGTCCTGTCTAGCATTCGGTATCATAACCTTGTGATTCCAGAATAGGTTCCAGCCCCCCACAGCCCCAGTGGGGATAAAGTGGTTCATGATGATGGATGGATGGATGGATGGATGGATGGGTACACACACTACAGGCAATTTCAAGTTGCCAGTTCACCCACTGGACTGTGGGAGGAAACAGGAGCATTTAAAAGAAATCCACATGAACGCAAAGGAAATACAAACTACTTACAGACTGAATTGCATATAAACCCACATCTGAACCAAAAGCCCAGGAGCTGCGAGGCACCGAAACTCCCTACCGCGTCACCTTAGAAAGAACTGATTAGAAAATTCATAACAGAATGACACTGCCGCTGAGGAGGAACTTTCATTCTAATATTTAGTAAAATCCTTCTGGTTTTTGTATTTTTGCATCAAAAATGTCTAACAGCTGTCTTAGAGTTACTTGTTCAAATGTTCAGTTTCTACCTTCTCTTTGGCCCTATAATTTTGCTTTAACTTTCATGTCAATTTCAGTAATTATATTAAGGTTTATTAATGGCTGCAAATTTTAGACTTGTAGAAAACTGACAGCCTGGATGCTGATTTAAGTACCAAGGCAGATACCAATTTGTCGAAAGTGCAGAAGTACAGGGAACACATTACGCCACGACTAGATACTTACAGACGTAACGCAGATGACAGTGTTCATATTTTAGTAGTTTTACTCTATTTTATTAAACAACGTTCAGAATAACTACAGTAGAATGCCCCTATTTAGTTACACGTGTATTTCTCTAACAAAATGCAGAGGAACATATTTATACCAACGTCAGGTAATTTTCTAAAAAAAGCTAATTTAATTTAAGGTTATATGAATCAAGGCAGAAGCAAATTGGGCTCTTAATAGTTTGTAACACTCCACTGCAGTGCTCGGCCCACAGTGTAAGTCCACTACGCTGCAGACCGCTTCCTAATGTGTTAAACATGCAGGAAAGTCGTTCTGCCTTTAATGCTTTTGAAAATTTCAAATGCCTCATTACTCGTGTTTGGAATACAGAGAAATGAGCTGCTTCTCAGTCGTGTCTGGAGCCCAACAGCTTATTACATGAATGCACATGAAATTGAGAGACTTTATTTCTCTGTGGTGGATTCATTGATGTCTGATCTGGAACACAAAAAAAAAAATTACTGGCGAAGATGCGATATTGAAATCCTCACACCCCCTGACTTGCGTGCCATGCTGCTGGGAAGGGGGCTGCAGACTTTGCTGACTGGTTTGGTTGGATGAAAGGGCTTCAGTCAGGAGCAGACAATGAGCGGCTGGCATCAGCAGGACAGCGACGCACTTGGCGTTAGACCTCCTCGACGCTCCTCCTCAGAGCTACAGAGTAATTCGTGATGCAAACTATCGTGTCAAATCAGACATCAAAACACTCTTTATTATCTCTGTGATGTTCTCCTATCTGCTGGAACCAGCACAGACCTATTAAATACAAGGTGCTTCCTAGCTCCTTGGAGGCCCTTAGGTTTGGAGATGAAATTTTACTTTAATTGTTAGGAATTCGAAGATAGGATGCACACAATTACATGCTTCCATGAGCATTTTTACCAGTTGTGTCCGAGTAATACGACCAAAAACGACCTGTTCTTTTTTCTTATGTTTCGGTGACCATTGCACAACCACCACGTGAAGTCTCAACCTTTCCTCATGGCAGTTATGAAACAATAGATGTCAAAATTTTTTAAAAAAAGAACAAATCAAAGGCTTTCAGCTTGGCAGCTGAATGCACTGGAGTGTGTTGTGAACTATTTAAAACTGTTGCCATGGAATTAATGATCCCATTTCTAACGATAGCCAAATGTTATTAAACAGGCTGCAGCGAGATGGGCTGGTTATGTCTTACTAAACACGCTGACAATGGCTGCACGACAGATAATGGGTTTAGTTTTCTGAGTAATCCGAGACGCGATTACACGCGTCTGCTCATTGGATCGCTAAGTGTCTCCAAGGAGTTCCTGGGAAATTTTTGAGGGTTCGGATGCATCCACTCCATTTAAGGAGTGAACTTCCCCAGACTGCTGCCTCCTGCTGTTGCGGAGCACTTACCTCCCATTTACAAGTCCCGTTTAGATTGGCCGATATGTTGGTTTAGTAAATGTACAAAATTATCATAAAAAGTCACCCTTTTACTATCGTTATTATTTTTCATTGATCTGTGACGACAATATCTCAAGTATTTAAGCTCAGAAGCATCTCTTTGACCCAGCAAAGTGTAAAATATAAGGCGGTTTGGTTTGTCAGTCTTTCAAAGGCTTAGCAGGTTTACAATTGGGTGTGGGGCAGTGGACTCTACTCTCAAGCTATTTCTGAAATAACCTTCATTTGTCTTCCCAGTGTACTGGCCCGGTAAAAAAAATGCTTTGTTTGCTAAGCCAAACTGCAGGTTTTAAGTTTCCATCTTGGCTGCGACACTTCCCATACTTCCACGTCTCTCATCGAATGGCTTCGGATCAATAACAGAAATGTCTTGTTTTGAAAGGGTGACGGCTTCTGTAGCGGCGTAGCTTTTCAATCGGCATAATTTGTGACCAAAATAAATGCACTATTCGTACGGCGGCCTACAACCGCGTTTTGTCACAAATCTGTGAAGAGTGGGGGCCATGGTGTTTTATTGCAGTGCCAACCGACTCGGGGGAGGTCTGACCATAGGGGCTTGGAACTCTTCGGAGAGAAAGACTCATATAATTGCAATATATTTCACGAAGAAGAAAACAACAGTAACAGCAATAATAATAATAATAATAATAATAATAATAATAATAATAATAATAATGGAGAGATTTCACTGGAACAGCCAGGGCAAATGTGGTCTTTCCAACATCTCAGTATAACAATGCTTCCTCTCAAGAAAGAGTTGCCACATTCCTCTCCTGACTTGTTTAGTGCACTACCCCTCTTGAAATATTCAAGCCAGAGGGCAGGGAGGATAGAGGGCAGAGGGGAGACAAGGGGCCACACTTCAAGTCTCTGGGTCAAATTTGCCCCCCTCCCTCCCATGAGCAGAGGTTGCTGCCGCTCAGCAGCCGCAGCCACCACCCAGGATCAGCTGTCCCAAAAGCTGACAAAAACAAGGCCTCCGCCTCCTCAGCACCACAGAACCTCAACTCTGAATGGATCATTATTCAGGGCCGCGGTAATAAGGGGTTCTTTTCAATGTCAGTGTGTGCCGATTTCTACAATCCCCCCCCCCGGTTATTTCATTCCAACGCAATTTCAATTTTCAAAGTCGCAACTTACAAATTCCCGAGTGATTGCAGCGCCGTCATAAATATGAATTGAATTAAGTGATTGTATAAACATATTGGGTCTGAATTGTGATGCTCTGCTTTCATTGTTTACTGTTAGTTGGCTTCACTGTTTCAACTGTTGTATAAAATCCACCCTGCTGTTCCCATACAGTCACCAGGGCCACTTTCAAGGACACAGTAATGATCTCCTAATATACTTTAAATGGGATATGAACTCATTATATGAATGAGCCTCTAGTTCACTGACTTTTTCTATCGATTGATCAAAAGTTCGTATTTTTGTTTCGATGTTATTATTACATAGTTATTACCCATCCTTTATATCCTTCCATTTATAATAACAGCCTAAAGACAATTTGCACAGAAGTTGTGCAATTGTTGAGAGTTTGAATGCAAGTACTGTAGCCAAACTGTAGCATTGCAGGGTTTACATAAACATTTATATTCCATCCAGGTGGTTTTTAAAAAATGTGCTCTTAACTCATTTGTCTAGGTGATCTAGACTTCAGGTGGCAACCGAAGGGCAAGGCTGTTAATTGTTTTTGGAAACCAAATGTGAGAGAAATGGATTGAATCGAAAGGCTGAGTATCGACAGCTGATTTAGTGAGGCCTTCAGCTGAAAGAAGGCCAAGACCCTTTCTGGCTCAGCATGTTACCAAATCAATATCTATCAACGATTTGAAATTAAACCCAGATTAAATCCCAATTTCACCACCAAACATCACGTTTGAGTGTATGTGTGTAAGGGTGTCACTTAGTTAGATCACCCTCTTCAAAGAGCATTGGAGTTTTTCCATCACTTTCATTCATTTAGTGTAAACAGCAGTTGCTGTTGTAACCTTACAGCTCCTGGGACACAAGTGTGAATCCAGGATCCTGCTCTGCCCTACTTTACATTTCCTTCCAGTTTTAAAAACGGACAGATAGACGAACGCATTAGCTTGGACGTAGCATTCAAGTAGAAATACTTGAAATTTAATCCCTAAAAAAGTTTATCTCAAGCACATAAATATTTGATTTTGTAACAGCAGCCCGCAGCTTCACTCCTCCACCCCATCACCTCTATTCCCACTTGAACGCGTCCTACTTGTGGGGGGTCGGCAGCGTCAACCTGATGGCCTGGTTGGACGATCCAACATAATCTAAATTTTAGACTTTCAGTATGCGCAGAGTAACCCATCTCAACACTCAGAACTGCTGAAATTAAAATTCATATGTGATCGATTTTGTGGAAACCACCTTTTTTAAAATGGAAACAGATCATTTCTCAAAACCTGCACAGACAGCAGAGATTAAGGACATGTAAAGTATACCTTGTACGATGACGTGAACTCTGGAGGATTTGGGCTTCTTGTTTGTTAGGACAGAGCACACGTATGGCCCCTCGTCATACACGTTTACGTTCTGAATTTTGATGCTGTACTCAGTGGCGGTCGTGTTGTTGAGCAGGATCACGCGGGGGTCTAATGACCACTTGTCACGTCCCGCAAACAGGATGGTGGTGCGATTCAGCCAAGCTACCCTGGACACCTTGTTGTCGACAGAACATCTGGAAGAGAACAGACAAAAAGGTTAAGGTGAAGCACAAAAAAACAAAGGTAAAGTGCCCACCAGTCCTCGGATTTACATTGCTGATCCTTTCCTGAAAGCCAAAAAAACCCAACCAATTTCCCAGAATGTCACTAAAACACAGTAAAATGCCTAGATATTTAAGTAGTCATCGTGACTCTCACTTTCTCTTCTGCTTGCGCAGCAGCAGACATTTAGCAACGACATTTGGAAACGCAGAACCACAGCGGATCCCCCTCAGCACGCTTGGCGGGCAACTCGACATTTCTCGCTCGTGGTTTGGACGTTACGACGGGTTTGCAGAATGTAGGTGGTGTTATATTTGTGTCAGATGAGCGCAGGAACATTTCAACTTCATTGCAGAGCAGATGCTGCCAGAAGGTAGCAGGGACGATGCAAGCAAGACACAAAATGCGTTTCAGTCAAGGCTACATTATAGATGGAAGTTTTTATACAAAGTTCAGAAAAGATTGCTACCGTTTTTTTTGCAGCAACCATCACCACCGTCTCACACGCTCTGTGGTTCGAACCTGATTCAGTCTGTGGAGTTTGCACATTCTCCCTATGCCTGTGTAGGTTTCCTCTAGGTGCTCTGGTTTCCCCTACTGTCCAAAGATGTTTTGTCATAATTTTGTCATAAAATGCTTTTTAAATGCGTATATATGTGGCTACCCTGCAGTGGACTGCCATCTTATCCATGGTGTGCCTTTCTCGGTTATTCTGGGATAGAACAGACCACCATGACCCTGGAGAGGACAGACAGTTAAGGAGAGCGAGTGTTAGTGAGAGTTAAACTGGCGATTCCTGGAATTTGTGTTGCTTTTTCCTGTAGTCGTGTCATCATCGCAATTCAAGTTGAGTTTTCCTTCCAGTGCATTTCTCAATACTGTAACCGTGCTAGACTGTCGTAATTGGTAATATTAAGAAATTAATTTTTGTAGTGTGTCAACGCTGCATTTTCAGCATGAGTGACTTAGAATTGGTTGGAAAAAGAGTGTCTTCTGGCCGTGTGAGGATATCTGGACATGCGTGTAAGTGTAAACAAATGAGGTCCTAAAAACTGTCAGACTCTCAGGACCGGGCTACACAGCTATTTCACCTTTGTGACTCATTCTGCTTCAGACAGGAGAAGAAAGTTTTAATTGTCCAACTGAAGATAATACGGTTTTGGTGAATGAGTTTCGAAATGTGCAATTGCATGCAGGGTTGAAAGAAGTGTGTCTGCATGCAGTCCAAAAAAACCACCGATCAGCAACAACAGTAGCATGGAGTATGATGCTTTTGACCATCCGTTTGTCTGAAACAGAGGTCTGAGCAGCTCCCGGAGATGAAACGTGGAAGGTTGCGAGTATTTTATTGTTTTGTGTGTAAAAACCTGATTCAGCTGCGCATTGCATATTTGTAAAGTGTAATTTCCGATATGAAATATTTATTAGGGGTTTGCGCTGACCAGTGAACCGCTGACCTTAGCCTTAACAATTCAGCAGCGAGTCCCCTTTTGTTTTCTGAGGCCCGGCTGCTTAACACAGTGACCCTTTGAAAGCTGACTGTGAGAGATCAGACTGCAGATCCAGCAGCATAATCCCCCGGACCGTAGACCAAATTGGCTGGGATAAAACACACATTGTTATGCATGGTGCATTAAGTCATTTATTAGTCAAATGGCTGGTCTGAGAATCAATTAGATCATTCCCGAAAACACATTATCGAAGCTTTGTAGCTGTAAAGGGTTGGAACGTGGCAAAATATGGAGAAAGTGTCATTCTCTCAGTCTGAACTACTATCACACATTGCAGGAGGGGAGATAAAAAAGAAGAAACAATAATATAATTAAAAAAGACAAATATTCTCCTGTTCGGTTTTTGTTGGTCACTGTTTAATCGTGACAAAAATAGCTAAAATACTGTATAAACTTGCTCCACAGATAGATAGATAGATAGATAGATAGAGAGACAGATTTGGACACACAGAACCACAGCGCATCCCCCTCAGCACACTCGGCGGGCACCTCGACATTTCTTGCTCGTGGTTTGGGTGTTATGATGGGTTCGCAGAATGTAGGTGGTGTTATATTTGTGTGAGATGAGCGCAGGTACATTTCGATTTTATTGCAGAGCAGATGTTGCCAGAAGCCAGCAGGGACAATACAAGCACGACACAAAATACTGTTCAATGAAGAATTCATTATAGATGGAAGTTTTTATATAAAGGCCTCATAAACCCACATCTGAACCAAAAACCCAGGAGCTACCTACCACATGACCTTAGAATGAACTGATCAGAAAATCCCTAAATTAAGAAAACCAAGGAGGGCAGAGAGAAAACTAGACAGATAGATAGATAGATAGATAGATAATAGCACTGTGCGCTAATATCTCCGAATCTCTGAAAAAGAAGCTGTTCTACACTTTACTTTCCCCTTCCAGTGAAACCTTATCATTCAACTGTTTCCTTTTCTCTCTCTTTCTCTATATATGTATATTTCTCGCCTGCTTCGTCTCTTCATCCTTCTCTTGCCGGCAACACAGCTGGCCCTGTAACCCTCCTCACCCTCATTAGTGAAAGGAAAGGCAGCTGTGTCACTTTCACATGGGGGTTAGCGCCTGGGAGCAGCCATGGCGAGGAGAGACATTTTGCCTTCAGTCTTTCCCACCCACGTCCCCCTCCCTCCACATGCTAATTACGAATGCTTGTTTAGTTGTCCCTGTCATATTTGCTATTCTACCTTTTATTCATTTAAATCAAACTTAAATTGTAACATATGCTACATATGTGGGAACTTGGGGAATACCTTCCACAGCAATGGGAAACGTCCTCGAAGATGTTTGAACTATAGCACATTAGTACATATAATCAGAAAGTTACCGCTGGAACTGGGTTAACTTGTTCAGCTTGAGTAAATTGAAGCAAAAATTGAAAGTTTGGATTTCACGTAGTCATTTAATTTAAATGGGTATTATCGGCTAGAAATGTTTGAACCGTTGCGTTCTGTTCAAACGCCATTAAAATGTTGGGAAGTTCTGCTGAAGTCCTGTTAACCCTGAAGTGCGTGATGCTGATGTGGAAGAGGATGCATTGGGCGTGAGAAAGGCGCACGCAAGACAATGAGCATTTATCACATTAAAATATTCGACCATTCATACAGCGATCTTCAGCCTGGCTGCAGATCCAACTCCCTACCTGCACTTCCTTGAGTTTATTTTCTGCATCTGTATCAGATAATATAAAACCACAGTCTCAAGTTCAGCATGGAGACAGTTTTTTAAGTAAATAAATAGATAAATAAATGGATGGATGTATAGATAGATAGATAGAATATTTCTTTTCTGCCACATATAATAAATTACAGCCGGCAAAGTAAAGCACCCTGCCCTAGGTCATGGGTACACGTGTGGACTGCGTGACCAGGGGTGTGACCCACTGCATCACTCATGTCATCTACTGGTATGTGACAGCAGTCTGCAGGGCATCTCTATTATGCTTCCGAAGTGCCGAACGACATCAGCTGGAGTCTGTGTAGCACAAGACAGCAAGCGCACAATGAAGAGGCTTTGACTTGTGGGGCGACGGTGTTAAAATTGAAGAAACGGTTATAAAATGAATGGGTGTATTGGCCTGCAGCGATGGATGCTGCGAAGCCTTTCTTTACTGCTGGCAGTACAGATGTAGAAGAAGAGCAGCTGTTTTGGGATCACAGAACGTTATGGAATAAGAGACTCCGGTTACTGGACACCCGTTCCTCGAACAAGGACACGAGGCAGAGCAGCTCATAGAAGAAAGAAGACGCATCGGGTGCTTTTCTAACATACAAAGGACAGAACAACCGAGCAAAAACAAGTACAGAGTCCTTACTGGAGGCATCAGACTGTGAGCCCTTTAGAAGCAGACGGTGTGTATTAGCAGAACTGCATGCATCAGAGAGACAAAAACCCAGCATAAGGGGAATAAAATTTGCCACAGCAGAGACATCCCAAGGATCCTAGAAGACTATTCCAAGGGAGGTGCCCACAAACGCCATGAGAACCAGAATGCCTAAAAACACTAATAATGCAAAATGTCAGTGGCAGCTGGCAAATATCTGCCAAAGAGACCCTTGCAAAGCATTCATCCATTTCAGATTAAACTAACCAGTCAAGGTAACAGCACCGACCGCAAGACTGAAACAGGCCTTCAAACAGAAGACTGTGGTGAGAGACGTCAAAATAGCGTTAATAAAATCACACCGTGGAAGAAGAGACAGGAATCGTGCTCACAAAGAAAAAAAAAGAAAAAAATCAGGAGTAAATATGTGAAATATAGTTACCAGGCTGATTCCCGTATGTTTGGGGAAACACCACGTTTCGGTGCTTGGCTGAACGCATTAAGGTCCGGACTGGATGGATTACATTCGGCTCAAGAGAGGTTGGGCTGCAAAACCCGTGTTGCAGCTGAGCTGGCAGGAATGCCGGAAACCTGACACCGTGTCTGGGCAGATAGTCCGCTCAAAAGATGAGGTGCCTTTTACCTAAATAAATAAGGAAGTAACTGTTATGTAAGTACTCAGGCTGAAATGGAGAAAATAGTTAGTTTTGTCCAACACCAGAAGGACCCCCCAGTCAGAACATCCTCTGACAACTGGTTCCAATTTGAGTAGCGCAATGAAGGCAGCAGAGGGTTTGAACTTGGCATGTGAATGGCGCCCGGTTTCTGCAAACAGGAACACTGACAACACATGCCAAACACAACAGATGATGCTGCACTCAGAAATATCAATGCTGTCGTTACAGAAAGATGAAAGGCCACTCTAGAGATTTGAGCGAGGCGTCCAAAATCTCAAATTAGAACCACAGACTTCATCTATATTAAGAGACTTAACAGTTCAGGACAGTTTTCTCTGCCTAGGAAGGGCAAACCCTGGAACACTGGCAAAAGGCTAAATTTAAATTTCGAAGCTGTAATAGAAGCTTTGAGTTTCAGTAGTAACTGATCTGGTTTTGCAGCAGTGCTTCGTCTTTGAGCTGCACTTTACCAGGAATTTATATGTTTGCTTATTTGACTGTGTGGTGGAGAAGCATCTACGCTTGACAGAGAACAAAGAGGTTGCTGTCGTTTGCCCAAATGATTGACTCCTGGTTTCAAACTCTTTGTTCATTTAAAAATCGACATTTGCTGAAAATCGTTAACTTCAAAGTAATCCGACAGTTATAATTTGACTTATCGAAAAAATGCAATAAAATATGCAATAAAAATGTGGAAATTGTGAGGTACAAGCCTGGGTTCCCATTGAAATCCAAAATAGATGCCACAGCGAAGAACGGAAAGGCGTGGTTTTGAAGGCATCTGGGAAGCCAGCCTTTGCAAGCTGTGCAACTGAACCTGCTCTCTGAATCATGGGCATGGCTGTATTCAAAGCCACAAAATGCAGAAAAAACCGTTTCAGGCGAATCAAGCTGTTCAGGACGTTCGCCTGCTTATAGTGTTTTCCACCTCCTCCCAACAATGATGCTCGATAGGGTTATGAGCCTGTGCAGACCACTGAAGCAATGAAATCATGCTGTCGTGATCCTATAACCATTAAATGATGATTTGTGTTTGGTGACATGGTGCACTATGCTGGAAGTGTCCATCTGAGTGGGATAAATTGTAGTTGTGAAGGGATGAACTTGGTCAGCAGCAGTCTTGATACTCCATTTAGATTTTCCAATGTGTGTTAGGAAAACATTTCCCTCACCATCACACTACCACCAGAAGGATCGCTCAATGGACACATGTTGCTTGTGCCAAATTCTGATCCTTCCATTAAAATGATGCAAAAGGAACCTGGATTCATCCAACCAGATGATTTATTTCCAGTGCTCAATTGGTCGGTTCTGATGTTCCTGTGCCCACTGGAGACAGTTTTTCTTGTTCTTTGTTGAGAGAAGGGGCACCCAGCATGGTCTCTGGCTGTTGTAGTCTATTTGAGACAAAGTCTGAAAAGTGGAGCATTCTGGTCTGCCTGATTTCTACCACACACTGTGGTCACGTGACAGATGAATTGCTGGAATGTACAATTTTGTGTGTGTGTGTGTGTGTGTGTGTGTGTGTGTGAGATGAGACTGATGTTTATTAACATGTGCACAAACCAAAGATCAACTCAATTTCTATAATGATACAATAGTACAAGTGAAGGGATATCAATGCTTATTACAGTGTATGGATGGTGTTCTACGTAAACTTGACCCCCTTACCGACTAACTTGTGATGAGTTTGCCGGTTAAGTGTGCAGGAGGGTCTTCAGCTGGTCACTAAAAGTATACATGCATGCATGGTGTCTGGGAAAGATGCAGAAATGTAATGCTGAGACAACAGTACTTGCTAAAAACTAAGATGCTGAACCTCTGAAACATCTAAAGTAGTGAAACTGGAAACTGTTGTAAAAAATACAAGAAAGTCTTTCAGTGCGGTCTTTAAGGAACAGATGTGGCAGTTGTTATAGTGTTGGTTGGGCAGCTGGAAGCAGCCATTGCGCTATGTGACAGAGGCCTGGCTCAGATAGCAACCTCCGGGGCTGTGGGCTCCTCAGCAGGAGCGACTGGCGGAAGGGAATCTGGAAATGGCTAAGGTCCATGGGGGCCAAGAGGCGCTCCTTCCAAGCCCCGCAGGTGAGCATTGAATCCCTCCGCCAAGGCCGACAGCGCTTGTGTTTAAATAGCCCTTCAAAAGCCTCCCGCATCAGGCAGGGAGACGGGGGGAATGGAATGAGCAGCCAAAGCAGTGGTTTGCCGGGGCCATTTGGATCTCAGAGTGGGGAGGTTTCTTAATACAAATGCGACCCCTTGCTGACCCAGAGATGGCAGCGGAAGCGAAAGTCCACAGGGAGCCTTATCAGTAGAAGTATGATGCATGCTTACATCTAAAAATAATCAAAGAATGTCCTGGCGACACAAGCCAGGTGGTACCATTTCCCGAGGAAAAAAGATCCCTTAAGTACCTTGACGTACTGCTGATGTAAAAAAGGAGGAACAGATGAACAACAAAACAAAAAGAACTACCTCAGCAACACATATTCACGTTCGGCGGTAAGTCGAGTCAGTCGAGCCGGTTTGTTTATGTATCCTTGGACGTGATGCCGTAATTCCTCTGGAGCCTCAACCGTGGATTCCACATACGGTTCTCATCCCTTTCACAACTTATTGGATGTTCATTTCACCCATACAACAGGGAGAAGATAGTGGGAGAACAGTGACAGGTTTTACTGGCAAAATACTGCCTTAAAGCTGCTTATGGAATAAGGGACGTTGTTAAACATCCATCCAACCATTTTCATTAACCTCTTCATCCTGCTCAGGATTCATGTGGTAGATCCTTAACTATAATTTTCCAAATTGGGCGGCCAAGCGACAGAATAAAGGTGGAAAAAATGCATAATTTAAGCGTATTCCATTATGCTGTAGATCAAAAACGAAAACTAAAAAAAAACAAGATTAAAATTCATAATAGGATTGTCATGTTTTATTGCCTTCAAGATCTTATTACTAAATTAACAAACAAGCTAGATTCTAAGAATACAATCTTATTCTTCAGCTCTAATACCGCCTTCCTTCTCAGCGAGTGAGCCAGATGCTTTCAAAGGACGTACTTTGGTGCTGTTTCCCAACAGGACATGAATCCACTGAATGCTGCAGCACGGTGCTTCCTGCAGCTCTTGAAGGCAGTGGCACGGAGTTCAATACACTACAGTAACCGGCCCGATGCTGCTGCGCAACATTAAAGGCGAAAATAATTAAAACTGTTAAAACAACCGAAGGAAATCTGCGCCATGATTCATTTTTAATAGCAAAGGCTAACCGCTGTCATCAGAGCTACTGTACGTGGAGCAGCCGTAATAAAATGAAATAAATAAAACGTTTCACTGCTAAGCCCACTTCGGCCTCGCTTAGCCAAACGTGCTTTGAAGAAAGAATTGTAACTATAAGATGTGATAGAATTTTGCTATTGCATTAGATAACAATAAAAAAAAAAAAACAAGAAAAGAAGGGAAATTTGAAATATGCATCAGTGCTGGTTCCCTGGTGAGAGCATCTATTTTGTAATAAGAGTGAAAAAAGTATCGACACTCCTTTTCTGAAATGCATTTACAGAAAGCAGACGTGTGTCCCACAAAGACGGCGTTTCCGTAAGTGAGCGACGTCACCGACTGGATGGGATCAGCTGTTCGGTCTGTTAATGACGCCGCCACATCGCTGTCGTGCACATTAATCCGGTAGAATGTCAGCTGCATCGGCCAAGGAACATTAATTTGAAAAATAACTGCCCGGCGAATGTAGACCTTATCACCTTGACACAGAGTAACCAGATTTTTTTTTTTATTTGCTTCATATTAATACCCCAGAGAAGTCTTTACGGATTATTACACATTTATTTCCCATATTTTACACTGCACATTTTGTGGTGTGTGTTTTGTGGACCCTCTATGCCCTGTACCATACGATGACATGCAGTATATATGATTGCTGTGCTAACTATACAGAATTGTAAGAGGTTAGCATGGCTTACTAACCTAGACATTATGAGATACCCGTTGACTTCTGTTATTCTATGGAAAAATCCATTTATGGGTCTATCTGTCTTTCTATTGCAGAAAACCTGTCTGTTGGGTACAGTGACCTTGGTCTTCTCGCTCCTTGGTTGCAAGTCAATAGCACGTTACTTTTGAGCCAAACAGCTCGCACTTGACTTGCATCGCCTGTGGACTTGGATAATGAGCCAATGTTGAGGGGATCACGAAAGATTCGCCAACTCTGGACCCTCTCGTAGTCCACACCGCTTTAAATTTTCATATTAACAAACACGCCCCTACGTTACTTTCACTCACCTGGGCCTTGCGGTATGTTACAGCTTCAGGGTACTTGCCGAGCTGGATTTCTCTGTTCTTCATGTCATGGTTTTGTACCACAGTAACACTTCTTAGAAACAGCCTACACTGACTTGCTCCGTATTGGAGTGGTGAGACAGTCTCTCAAAACCGGAGCCCACTTTTCCCTTAAATGGAACACTCAGTGACTTCAGTAACGTAAATACACCAGAGTATCGCCATGACCACTTTGCTACAACTCTTTCTTGACTCAATTTATTATTAAACCAGCAACTTATAAGGACACCGGTATATTTCGAAAATGATGGTGTTTGCTCCTGATATTGCAAGTTGTAAAATCGTATATTCTACATGCAACGCCAAATGATTTCATGTTTTCAAATGCCAGAAGGCTGTGACAGCTTGTTCAATTTGTGTTCATTTTGAGTGTGACAGACATTTTATAAACAGATTTCTAAGTGCAATTTATTCAGTTTATTTTAGTATCTGTTTCTATTTCCCTTGTGTCAAGTATGTGTTCTGGGTCTAGCTTCTGTATAAAGATTTTGGTGGATGTGTAATTTCAATTAATTTGTAGAAACTACTAGTTGTGCTATAAATGTAATCATTTCCAACAAGATTACTGGCGTCTGTCCTGCGGTACAAGTTAATAAATAAATAAAATGATGCAAATAGAAATTATATATAAGTATACATTGTATACACGTATAAGTGTATTCCATTATGCTGAGACTGATTCGTTTTATGTACACTGCAAAAAACCACATTGATAAGATGTGTGTGTGTGTGTATATATATATACTGTTTATAGAAGAAATACTTGATGAGCTGGTCTATAATTCCATTTAAATTGTAGTTTTAACTTGTAATATAATTAGGCACAAAATAAAGTATTACAATCGTCAAACGGCAAAGTCAAAAAACTAAAAGGGCAACACTTTTTATAACTTGTTCCTACAACAGTCAGAGATTACAAAAAAAAAACCTTTAAAATGTCTAGCGTCATATCCGAGTCTTTTTGTACTGTTTTACTATCAGCTAAGATGCTTTGTTTGTGGCGGAAATGAGTTTTTTTTTTTTTCCATGCAATTTTACAGCACATATGAATAATTATTACGTGGCTTCTAAACAATGACGATTTTGTGTTTATTTATGAATGTGTTGAAGCTATTAGCATATAATTAACTTGGAAAACCTTGGGAAGTAACTGTGAAAAAGTTGTGATTGATCACCCAGATTATTCTTTCCTTTAAGCTGTATTTCTTTGTTAGCTTTCAGCCAGAGGCTTCTCAGCGATACATAAATCTGAGTGACCTTGTGTTGTCAGATCCTGCTGAGCTCATGTAACTCCAGTTTTGTTGCCATGCTGGACAAATGCTGTACCGTTTCCATGTCTCCAGACCATCCATCGTGCAAATCTGTCTGGCTGAGCTGCTGTCTACCTTAGTAGATCTAATTTTTGTCACTTCAGCTGATTGCTTTAGATGGTTTGTAAACCAACCAAACAATCTGAAAGAATTTTTCCACCATTTGTCCTAACAGTGACAGGATATGAAAGCTGATCAGCAAATTGACTAAGCTGAGAAAAGGCGTCAGTTGGTATTAATGGAATGAGAAATTAAACTAGCCGTCACCTTTGCTTTTAGTAACAATAAGTGCAATAACACAAAATTAAAAAACTATAATGAAGAATAAACTTTTTTAGCAAATAAGTACAGGGGAACACAAGACTTCATAAACTGAGTTACAGAAGACTTACACGATAACATTGACAGTGATATAATATTGACATCAGTAACACATCGGCGCCATTATATCTTTCATGCCGTCTCGTGATAAATCTGCTAAAGTAAAACTGCTACTTTTGGCGACAGAAACTTGTTTAAGGTCACAGTATCGAAAGGATGGGCGAAGAAGCAAGAGGCACCAGAGATAAAAGTCGCCCGGGAAGGAAAGACCTCAGGGTGAACCGGGTGTAAAGAAGAGGCCCGGGACTGATTTTTTTTATGTACGCTACAAAAAAACCACATTCCCCAGAGTGCTTTGCCACACTCTGCTGACCACAGACATCAGGGGACGGTGACTGAAGGGACAGTCTCACAGGAAACGTCCATATTTCACATTTTTCGGCACGTCCACCCTGTGCACCAAGGGCTCTGCGAGGATATGAGTGCTTGCATATTAATACCAGCTTTATCAAAAGACCAAAAAAAGTTTTCGAGGGTTACAAATTGCTTGAGAGAGATGTGGCCACTGTACAGCACCATTAACATGATGGTTCACTATCAGGCTACTGAAGTTTGAGGAGAAGATTTGATCTCCATTTCCCGCTATCAGAATTAATAGCTGAATGGTTTCTGGTATGATAAGCCCCTTCATGAACATAATATGAAGGTACATGGACTGCCACCCTAACTCAGCCTTGAAGAGAAGTGGAATCTATGAAGTGCCCTTAACCTGGGATATGAGTTAGGCCCGGCTGCACTCGGCTGTACCATCCCTGCCTTTGTTCCTTGCGATCACGTCCTGTGCAGCAGGTTAATTTTACCCCTTTCATTTTGTTCTCTGGGTTCGGCGCTGCCAGGAGCAATCATATCGTAAGGTTTTTTTTTTTTTCTCCCCCCTTGCAGGCAGACAGCACCTCCAATTCAAAGCCATATAACACAATGAAAGGGAGAGCCTGTAATCATAGCGCTTGGCGTGGCTGGGTGGGGGTGGGGGTATTAAAAGGAAAGGTCCAGAATGAGGGGTGTTTGTCTCTTTTCTTTTTTTTTTCTATCAGGGCGCAAGGTATGAGCTACGGCGAGGTCATCAAGTTTCAGCAAAGGTTCGAAGTGATTGCAGATCATTGTCGGTGGATGGGGCCACTCAGGTCCCAGGGTGAGATAAATGATGACCGAGTCTCACCACCAGGTGGATTGATGATCATCATTACTTTTAGGTGCAATGTGCGCCAGCAACTTTGTTTGGCCCCTCAGATAGCGGGCACGTATAAACGACCCCCCGCAACCTGTTCAGACGAGTGCGGTCCGCGCAGCAGTGAAAAAATAAAACCCGCGTCCGCAGCCCTGGCGGGAGAGCATTCCCGACACGGGAGACAGACGCAGTTTAATGAGCACTTTGGAAAAGCAGGGGAATTAATTACTTTCATTTAAAGTGTGTATCACCTAATTGAATTCAAATTACATGTTAACTTTCAGAAATTTCCAAGTAGCCATAATGCATTTAGAACCAGAGGCAATTCTGAGGAGTTTCACTGCATGAACGCCTCTACTACGCATTCCACATTTTGGCTATAATACTGCAATGTGCTCATGCTGATTAATATCCTACTTGGGGCGGTGCTGAAAATTTTTGGCCGTGATAGAATTCTTAACAATAACGTCCATTCTTAATCATTGTCATTCTGACGGAACTCGAATGCGATTTAATTACGGTAATTCAAAAAGCACTTCACAAATTGCAATCATTTCACAATTGTACAGTACATGCATTTGAATAAGCGAAATAAAAAAACGAGTATTTTGTCTGAATTTACACACGCACACACACACACACACACACACACACACTCACCAGCCGCTTTATTAGGAACACCTGTACCCCTGCTCGCTTGCGCAGTTATCTAATCAGCCAATCATGTGGCAGCAACACGATGCACCCAGGCCCACCGACACGGGTCATGAGCTTCAGTGAGTGTTAATGTCAAACTTCAGAATGGAAAAAAAATGTCATCTAAGTGACTTTGGGCGTGACGTGCTTGTCGGTGCCGGACGGGGTGGTTTAAGTTTCGGAAACATACGTATAACTATAACCACTCTTAAGGGCGGTGTTGGGCAGAAAAACATCTCTGAGTGCACAACACATCAAACCTTGAGTCAGATGGGCTGTAACAGCAGAAGGCCAGAACAGGTTCCACTCCTGCTAGCCAAGAACAGGGAGCTGAAGCTACAGCAGGCACTGGCTTACCAAAACTAGACGGTTAAAAATTGTACAAATGTCACCTGGTCTGATGAATCTTGGTTTCTGCTGTGACATAGAGAAGGTGGGTCAGAACTTGGCATAAGCAGTATGAAGCCATGGACTCAACCTGCCTTCTGTCAGCAGTTCAGGCTGGTGGTGGTATGATGGTGTGAGGAATGTGTTCTTGGCACACATTGGGCCCCCTAATACCCATTGAGCATCGTCTGGATGTTGCAGCCACAAACTGGCCACAATTTACCATCTTCTAATGGCTCCTTCCAGCACGATAATGTGCTGTGTCACAAAGCTCGAGTCGTCTAAATTTGAATCCAGTAGAGCACCGCTACAAGAAGGTGCAGATGACAAATGTGCAGAATTACGTGATGCAGTCATGTCAACATAGGCCAGAATCTCTAAGGAATGTTTTCAGCACCTTGTTGAATCCATGACACAAAGAATTCAGGCTGTTCTGAGAGCAAACCGAGGGCCTACCTGGTATTAGAATGCTGTTCCTAATAAAGTGAGTGAGTCAGTGTGTGTGTATGTGTGCGTGTGTGTGTGTTTGAATAAATGCATTTTTTATCCCTTTGCAAAAGTTTCCCTTGAACTTGTTGTTATTTAGAGGATTAACTCTCTTTTCCTTACAGGACCCAAAACACACGAGAGCACAGAACACTTGCTTTGAATATTCACATACAAACAATAAGCGACGATACATGCTTTCTCCCCGGTCAGAATGAAGAGAAGGGCGACTCCCGCTGCAGATACACTCCGCTGTGATAATACAGGAAATGTATGCACAGATACTCTCTGAGTTGTAGAAGTTTGGAAATAATAGTTAAGCTGGGCTTAAAACAGCTGACTGAAAAATATTCTGCCGCTAACACCATCCCTGGATTTCTCAAAAATGGATTAAATGAGAATGCAGCAAATAAATAAGGCTTATATATAATAATGTACAGTGAGACAAACATGGAGATATGAAAAAAAAATCTAAGGATTTGCATTTGTTGTGGATTAAGCTTCCTGAAAAAAAGGCTGTTCCTTGTTATACAAAATTAATCTCATATGGCAGTAACTGGTGATCAGTATGAACGTAAATACAGTGCACGAGCTTTTAGAACATTAAAGGGCACATTCACATATGTGTGGTTCAAAACCCGTCTGCTGCCGTTCAATAGGTTTGATTAAAGTCGAAATGGACCTTGGAGCTTTCGATAAGTGGGAGCCCCCCTTCTCCCGCTCTACCTGAAGAAGTAATATAATAAAATAGATAGAGGTTATTTTTGTCATTTTGGCCATATTTCCTTTAAAGATGGAAGCCGTGCATTAAACTAGAACACAGGTTAACAGCTACCGTGTCCGGAGGGCTAGGAGAATTCTGTATATGACCTCCTCTTACCTCAAGATAGTTAGAAGTTCAATTGCCTCAGAGTCTCTACAAGGTACAGTGTCAGAACCTTTCTGTGATGGAGTTTCACACACATCTCGCAGGGTTTCCATTTGGAAATCCTGTTACCTTTGGCAGTAGCCAAGGAGCTCAAGCCAGACACCTTAAAAGCTGCTGGGACAGGTGCTGGGATGTTATTTATTTTAAAACAGGATAATATAGTGGTGATGTCAAACCTGTAATATAACCTCAATTTCAAATTCCCCCAGCTTCACTTCATTCATTCTGACATTTTCTTCAATGGTAGAGTAACCTCTTACTCTTTTAAATTCATTGTCTGGGCAGTGTGGAACTCTGGCAGAACACCAAGGCTATAAAGCGCTGGGGGAAACCCTGCCTTAAACTAGTATTAGCTTATTGAAAATTAATATCAGTGCCTCAATTGTCAGGGAGTTATACCCAGTGCGCAGATCCCTTTCCACATCATTATGGAGCTGATCTGCTCATCTGCTTCCATGTGTGCGTGTGTGGGCATGTTTTAACACCATTCGAGTAAAAACCGTGTCTGCTTAACAGAACGTACGATGAACGACGGAAATGCTGCGGCAAAACTTTAGAACACAAATCCACATACGGTCGGTCATCACGGGAACTTCTTTAAACGGCCGGTAGCTATTGACTGAGCTTCTTCAGACACGATGAAACCTGCAAGCTTCATAATCCATCGCCGGAGGCATTAAAACTATGGTTTTGCAGACGCGTTTAAAAGGATCCAAAGTTGACTGCAAATTTGTTCATAGCGCATAAAATTTATTTGACACGTTGTCGGCGTCCTCTTCATATTAATAGATGATGTAAAAATGTAAAAACGCACCGCTACTATGCCAGGCCGTCCAGATCTTCAGCATAAGGCTCTAAAAACATCTGAACCCCTTCCAGAAATTACATTTGCAGCTCTGTTTAATATCTCACTGTTGCTTTTAAATGTTTTTAAACAAAATATAAGGAAGAGGACGGCTAATCCCTTTTGCACAACAAAAGTGAAGAAACAAGTAGATTGTGCCATTCATATTTGTATGGTTCATGTTGATAAAAGTGCTGTGCTGTGCATCTGCCAGTTCTAAAATATGCTTTACTTCACAATTGAAAATTTGGAATACAACAAAAGAACGAAAGCATCCAAAGCCACTTTTTTTTAATAAGTGTTAAAAAGTTTTATAAGTATTCCTTTTTTTTAGTATATAAGTGTATAAGTGTTACGTTTCAGGATATTTTTACCCATCCCTTTAATTTAATTTACTTCCCTTTTTACAGTTCGACTAATGAGCTCATTTTTGATTCTCCTTCTGCAATTTACCGCACATCTCTAAAACAAACTCCATCTCCAATTCGCAGCATTTCACATTACTCATGGTATGTGGTTTTCAATTAGTTTAATCAGTTTATACCGTGGCATTTTCAGGATGAGAAAGAATAGATTTTTCTCCCACCCCATTCCATCTTACATCTGCCGTAACAAGATGTTGCTGCCTCCCGTCCAAATTGTACACACCGGGATGCAAACTGAGGACAAGACGGGGGGCGAGTGCCGGAGGAGGGGGGGTCGGCGTAAGTCGACCGTCGCATCACGGCGGGGGGGCCGTCAGCGGCCTGCCGGTTGCTGTTGGCGGCGGAGAGAGATGGTCTACGTGTGTGCTGGATCTTTGCGTTCTCTAAGATCTCTAGTGTAAAAACACAGCAAGTTGGCAGAGAGGGTGTGAGAGGAGCTCACTATCTGCCTCCAGGGCGTCCACGCGGATGCGAGTGGGGTCACGGACTGTTAGGCTGCAGAATCAGACAATGTGACGCAGCTAACTTGGGGTGAAAAAGACACAGTCGTGCTTTATAATTACACTCACTTTTGTGAGACATGCTGTATTCTGTACTGTTACGGACTTATGCAAAGTAAAGGAACGAGTAAAACCGACAGATCTTCTCTGGGACTTTTTTTTAACTCCATTTCTTTCCTTAAAAAAAAAAAACATTTGTGTGATTTATTAAATATTGCTCTTTATTTCATTATTTCTCCTTCGAGGTTTAAGTTGATAAACATCATTCCCTTCTGGACAGGTCTTTTAAGAGGATGTGCTCAGTGACAACTGAAGGGAAGCAGCGAATGCATAATGCAAGGTATATTGATCTGGGCAAATGAGTCCATCAGGAGTTCATTCTAGATTTAACTGTGGGGGATTTTATAAACAGTGGCATAGATTGGTTAGTATGGTTAAGCCATCAGCACATCATTCTGCATGTGATAAAAATGACGTTCTGGCTTTAAAATGGAACGAAATGATCCCGAGTTTCCTGAAAAATAGAGAGCGTATAACATATTTCAAATGTTCACGCACCTTGTTTCACGATTGGAAGCAAACGGTAAGAGGCTCTCAACCAGCACGGAAGTGTTAATGAGTGGGATTCATGTCACCTTACGTCGCCTTTACTGTAAATTTTAAATGCCTTCGCAACGATAAAACTCAAGTACTAGACTGCAGGGTTCTTCTCAGAGACTCAGTTCCATTGTTTCTGCTATTTTTACCAGCAGCTTGTAATCTCGAGGCACCTAAATAGACCAGGGTGCGTCGGGGGGTGGGTGCCCTTCACGAGTTCACGCAATACGTCTCGCCATAATTTCGGCTATGTTTGTGTCAGCAAGGGCGATAAGTTCTCCTCCAGTTCAAGAGCTTATTTAATTCGGTTATTACGGCAGAATGACAATCAGACACTCGGTGGCCCTCCTGGAAAGGGAATCCGCACCCTTGACATACAGTAAACGCTACAGTTGTCAGCGATGTCAGCATCCCCATATGGCCCCTCGCATGGCTAAGCACATAATAGCATTTAATCGACCGCTGTGAACTCCACCCAGAAATGGAGAAACCCAGACTGTAATGGTATTTGCGTCCGTGCTACCGGCGATGGCGATTTTTCATCTCTCGCTCAACTGTAGGGTCCTCGTTGCCAAGAGAACCTAACAGACACGTTTCTGTTTATACAAATTAATTCAGTCATTGACTTTAATGCATCGTTTTCATTAAACGGCCTATTTTACTTTCCCCTTTGTTTCCCGGTAAATCGGCGCTACGATACTAAACGCTGCTGTTGGTTAAGAGCACAGATCTGATAAGCTGTGACTTATATTGCGGTGGAGAAAAATGGTGTGTTCAGACGTGGCTGGCGATCCTGGCATCGATGTGTGACGCTGTGTTTCAGCTGCCTCTGGGAAACACTGTGTCCTTTCTGTACTGCTGGCGAAGGAGGTTAATAGAAGGCACTGTCAGTGTCAATATACTGTTGTCACAAAAGCGATTACGCCGGTGATGAATGCTTAATGTTTGTTTCATTTGGTGGTTGTGTAAGATCAAAACGCATTGTGTCCTACTGGCGCTTTCATCAAAATACATTGCTTTACATCTGCATACACTTACGTGGAGACTCCTTCCATCCATTTTTCAGCATAATTGCCTCGTAACTATGCTTTTTATTATTCATGTTTGCTCGGGTTGGCTTCATAAATCAGCTAAGGCGTTAAGCTGATCGCATTTGTCTCTTTACCCGTGATGCCGAGGACTTTGCAGAGGGGTCTTTCCCGCCACACAAAGTTTCACTTCTAACAACAGCTCACTCTTTACAGGAAAAATAATCCATAGATTTAGGCCTAGAGAGCTTTTTGAGAGCTTTACAATACTAGTCTGATAATTTATTTATTTATTTTGTCTTCTCCGCGAGGTTTTCACGTGGATATGGGAGATTCTTATGTACAATTCCTTGCTCCAGTAATCATGGGTTATGTTGATCTACGGCAAACAAAATTTCAAGAACCTGAGGGATTTTTATCTGCCATCTTGTTAAAATTCCCCTCAGAAAGTACGCATGGTAAGGACCTCTTAAAACAACAAACGTCTTGTTCAATGGATCTTCAAGTGGACCTCCTGTGCATTTGCTTGGGAGCCTAAACTTCAAGGCAACAGCTTTCGTTCCGTTTCATTTGTGCCGCTTTGAATTCCCTTGAAAGCTGCAGGGATTTCCAGGTTATTTAAATCAGAACCGGGAGGATGGCTTGGGAAAACGGCATCGCTGCATTTTAGAGTATTCCTGTTGGAGGGTATTTTGAAAAAAATCAACAGTTGGAACGGGACAACAGAATATATGATGGCTATTTAGAGTAATGGTGCATTTAAACCCCTTGCTTCCATAATACTCATACAGACACACTCACAGCTCCCAAGCAGAACCAGAAAGTGGTCTTATTCTGCATACTGGTGGATCACTGCAAATAGAGTAAAGTACTGCCTACCTAGTGTGACCTGTATCAGTACACACTTTAGTCACCGTAATGATGTTATCAGTGGTAACTTCCAGAAACCGGTCCTCTACTGATGTTACAGTATGTGAGCACCAGCATGCGCCCGGTCACTGACCTATTACAAATCTACACGCGGGCGGAGGCACGCGGTTTAGATGGAGCGTCTGTGACATTATCCAAAGAGCACACCGACACCCACATCTTGTGAGCAGGCTTCAGTAATCTGAGCTAATGGTCCGCAGACAAAGACAGCAATCCTGGCGCCAATAACAGGATATTCATATTCCATATGCTCCGTCGGCATCAGCCAACGCCAGCTCCGTCTCGTGGGCACACTCGATCCATAGCGCATTTCTTCCTTTGCAACATAACTGGGTTATATTAATTATTAAGAAGGTTAGGCTACTGAAAAGGATGCTGAGGAATGACCACCCGTTCTAACAGAAAGGGTACAAACTGGATGTCTACAGATGTATGGTGCACAACTAACCAAATACTATCCGGCCTCTGGGTGAATAGATAAAAAACAAAAACAGTTTGACTATAACTTTAAAGCAAACAAACTAGTTGAAAGAAAGCTGGTGTTCAGCAGGCAATATAAAGGCAGTAAACAATATGTATGTACACCTGACAAATCACAAGCTTGTACCTGAATATAAAACGCAAGTGTACAAGTGTACCCTTGTCCCGTTTGATTTCCGTTAATATACATAACAAATTATAAAGCGTGTAACTGTGTTGAATGACGGTACTTCGGGCCTCAAAAGGAATTTTCTTTCTGCACAAGGCCAAAGTAAATCTGCGAATGGAATAGTTCAATTGTTAACGTAATAAATAGAAGAATAAGAGTAATACGTGAAAATGAACACTTTATACAGTTAAGTCCTTTTCTTCAAAGGGACAGTTATCGATCATCAGAGTTATAATCGTTTTAGTGAATAACATAGTAAATGCGGGAACAATCGATGGTGTCATTTCCGTAAAACGCAAAATTTCAGTTTCTTCTATGCACCGTGGACCTCCTCATTTCTCGCTCTCTCATATGCCAGCTGTGTAAAGGGGTTCGAACATAGACGGCTCTTGAGTTTTGTTCATACGTCTGTAAATTTACATCTGTTAACAGCACACTGTACAGTCCGAACACTGCATGATGAACCTGGAGTTGATTTTTTTTTTTGCCCAAGGAAGAGGCTCTATTTTTTTGCCGCCATTTTCCAAACTCTCATCTGTAGAGTCGGGATATTTGAAATCGGTACTAAATTTTATGCTTTGTAATTATTTAAGGACGACAACATGGGACGCTTAAACTGAATTCCATCTGACTGACTTGTAACTTTCCCAATTATTGCAAATGATCTCAATCCCAATATGCTTCCCGAGACGCTACAGCAGCAGCTACCAATAATCATTTCAGTGACAGGTTAAAAACAGCCAGATGGCGAGCTTTGGCTCCGATGCATATTTATTAAGATGCAGTTGCCATTAGTTTCTGTTCTTACTTGCTAACAGCTCTTCTTTTTCTGTTTCTTCTTGGTCTTTTACATCCCCACCGAAACTAGCCGAAAACTTTCAAAGTAAATTTGAAACGAAAGTTAGTCGGGAAAAATAAGATGGGAAATAACAATGAATAATTAATGCCTTGGAAGTGTAAATAACTGCATGTGTGGGCACAGATGGACCGTAGCTCCTTTCACAACACGTTCTTCTGCATGAAGTGCTCAACATGGATGGCTCTAGAACCTCCTCCCAGACTCGATGGGCATGTGGTCTGAAACGCCAAGGCCTGTTCATTACGTCACTTGTATTTGTATACAAAATTAGTTGTATAGAATTTATACAAGCAAAGCTTCACAGTTCATACGTGTTTCCTGATATAAGTTCCAGCCACAGAGTACTTCCGCAATTGTGCTTGATCTAGACGCTTTCGGAGTAGACCAGCCACAACTGCACCAACGTCTCAGCAATATATGAATATGAATGCATGCGTCTTTTCACATTAAAAATCAAAATTCAAAAATGAACCAAAATTTGTTGGAGCTTGACATTTAATGCAAGAACTCGGTATATTTTCATCACATTTCCCAGAACAAATATGCTCCTTAAAGGCAGGCAGCATCCTGACTTTTTTATGAAGGTATGAGATGAAAAGATTTTCATCTGCCTTTCAGATTTAAGAACCATCACATTTGTCATTCACCTCATGGCCAAAACATGACGGTTGATCTGAAAGACTGATCCAGGAAATTGATGTTGTCATGACAACCGAATCGTGGACTCTAACCTAGAGGTCATGCGTATTTTTACTGGCCATTAACAAGTCTAAACATTTAAAGAGAAGCACAAAACCGGGGGGCGGGGGGTTAGGCAAATAACCAAATCAGAAAAGAAGAAAATTTGAATAACACAGCATTACGACACTAAAAACTGACGAAACACTTGATTGCGTTTGAAAACTGCATTTTTTAATTAAATAAACCACAATCCAAACAACACGATTCCTGTTTCCAGACATGGGGACACAAAACTCATTATGTTCTTTTCACAACACATATTAATTTGAGCTGTTTCTTTTACAAAAAAAGTTAATTCCGTACCCAAGAGGTCAGCAAGAAAACACCTTCGCTGAACACATTTTCCAGCACCATCTTTCTCTCTCTCTCTCTCTCTCCCTCTCTGTCCTTCTCTGGCTCCCTCTCCACGCCTCTCCAGCGCATGTTCTTTTTAGAATTCAGCAGCGAAGCTCCACTGTGTGTTGTTACACACAGTCCCAACTGTAAAATCATTGCAGCATTTTTTTTTTAACTTTTACTTTTTTTTTTAATATCTGAAAACACCATCCCATTGCAATGCCAGCTATTTATTTGCCAAACCCTTAGCTCACTGCCCTTTCTGTCAGGCCTGTCAGGTTCAACACACTAACATTCTATTTGTGTCATTTTTCCTCTACAAAAGCATTCTTTTAAGGCTCCACGCCACCTCGATGGCTAACTAGTCAAGTTGAAGGATTGACCCGCGACGGAACATGGCGATACTCCTCCCTCATTTTGCATCCTATCAATCAATGGCGGCGACGTGAAGACAGCATGCCAATGAATCTATCTGCATGCTCTCAACGGTAGTCCTCTCCTCCCACAAGACAGTCTGTGAATCATTCTTAGAGGCCAATTCAATCATCTCGAAAGGACCTGGCCGCAGAGATCCTGGGCAGAGGGGGGGGGGGGGGNGGGGGGGGGGGGGGGGGGGGGGGGGGGGGGGGGGGGGGGGGGGGGGGGGGGGGGGGGGGGGGGGGGGGGGGGGAATAAATAAATAAAAACGACGGCTGCATTCCTTCTGTAATAACTTGCGCATTTTTAAAAAAAATAAAATAAAACACAGAAGCGCTGTGTAAATTATACTGCCACGAACGCATTATTGATTTAGTATTGCTGGCCATGACGAAAGGATTGGATTTCTTTCCTTTAGTATTTTGCAATCGAATTTGGTTCCTCCACAAAATAAGATTATAAACGTGAGGCAAGCCGCAGACTCCGAAGATTTTGGCTCATGCTATTATCTTTGCATTATAATTACGCAAATACTTCTATGGGGAAGAAGTGATTTACAGACTCCTCCTCGGTGTGTTGAATTATGCAGTCATTCAACAGAACTCACATTAGTTTGTCTCTTGGCCATAAGTATCTTTAATTATCTCTTAATCTTCTTTCTTTTAATCATATTTGTTTTCCCGGCACTCCCATCTTCATATGACGTGCCCTGTTTTGCGAAAGCGATTCCTCACTGAAACAAAACGTGTCACATAAATAACTGTGGCAGCAGCGTTCTTGAGCCCTTTATAAATGGCAGAAAGCCCTGCAGAGCAAATGATAACCCAGGTGTTTTGATATGCAATAAATAACTTGGAGCTCTTGATATATATGTCTGCATTCTCATTGTTCTTTGAACAGAACCCAGAATGAATTGCAAATATAAAAATTTGCACGTATTCATGAAATTATCGTCTAGTTCACTGCTATTCCAACGTCTGTTTCAAGTTATATCTCACATTTTCACTTTTTAGAAACCCTGTGCACACAGGCTTGTTGTTTGAGGCGTTGACCAAACTCTGACCATGATATATATGTACAAACACACACACACACACCTTCAGTCCCTCAGTTTAAGAAAGTTTACAAATATGAATCACGTGAAATAACAACCTTTTTTGTGTAAGATGTGTGCAACACAGCAGTGTGAACTGAGCACGATGGTCCACCCATGATGCTGCTGAGCACAGCAAACACCATGAAGCCCAGTATCTCCTCTGCAGCTCCCCACAACAGTTAGACCCCTAGTTACACACATGCACAACAGCAAGGCATCATGGGAGAGCCACAGCTCTGTAGCACATGCAGCAAATGACTGCATTTCCCACAATCCCAAGGCTGGTGACACAGACGGCACTGAGACTGGCTAAGTGAAGACGTGTTTCTACACACCTCCTTTTGAATCTCTGTGTTTTGGGGTGCTTTCTGGGCAGGACGATCTGCACATGTGCCTTGAGAATGAGAACACTCTGCAGCAGGCAAATGATGATGATAATAATAATAATAATAATAATAATAATAATAATAATAATAATAATAATAATGTTTCAAAAGTATAAGTTCAATGGAGGACTAGGATCAGTGTTTATAAATACTACTACTGCTACAAATAATAATAATAATCATTATCATCAAGATCATAAATGCACGCTATTTGCGTTGCTGTTTTTATGTGGAATAAGTGTTCGGACGTACTGTGCTGAGTCTCTGTTATGTTTCGGATTGGTAACTGGGGGGGTTATTACACTTGTATATCGATGATATCTGGCTGCCCACCCCCAGCATGGCTTTTGTTGTTATGTCTGTGTGTGCATTCATTGGTCAGCTGAAGGTCTGTGTCGGCGCTGCGCTCTGGGACGCAGTAATAAAAGGTGTGTATCGGCACAAAGCGGAGAAAAAGGCCGTGTGATTCACAGGCGCCGTTTGCATTACATAAGACCGTTCTTTATAGTACGTCTTCCTCGATCGTGCATTAATAAGGCCCCAAAAAAAACAATCCGTATTACCCTTCAACACCAGACAAAATCAGAACTATTATTTAAAACAAATACTTTCCCATGAAATATAATACTTTTCTAACCTGTTGGCTGTATTGTTACATGGAAGTTCTGCTTGTATGAAACATTAATTACACAACTGGCTGAACTACAGCGCCGATTGTATAAACCGCTCACCCCACTGTGCTGTCGAGAGGCCGCTGTGTGACAGAAAATAAGCCTTAAAAACACAAGTGGCAATTATGGGTCAGTTGCCTGCATGACTTGATGATCCAGATTTACAGTAATAGATATTTCAAAACAGAAATCACAATTCATTTCAATATTTTACATTTCCCTTAGGGTGGCCACGAGAGACTTCCAAAAATAGACTGCATGCCTACTTCACAGAGTGGTACTGTAGTTAATGATCAAGTGGGGAACATAACCGGTAGGTGGTGAATTGTGTGGCATTTCTTTCTGGCGGTAACTGCATTGGAATTATTCATTATAACAGAATTGAACAGAATCAGCAGTCTTGGAGAAATGGAAAAACACGCGTGCACACACACACACACACACACACACACACACACAAACACACACACACCGTAGTTTCATTATCATCCTCATCATCAGCATCATCACCACCATAATAATCATATTTGTGTCCTTTATTGGATGGTAAGTTGATTGGGATCAGAATTCATTTTCGACTTCATTGGTTGTTTAATTTTAAACCCTCCGCTCTTAGGCATTAGTGGGGGGGGTTGCTTTGATCTCACTAAGCTAATTGGACAGTTATGTTTTGTTTAATAATGAGAACAAAGGCTTCAGTTAATAATGCATGTTTATGTACATTTGCATTTACCAGTAGCAAAAAATGACATAGCGAAGATGACAGCAACGTACTTAAATATTGTTAATAATTAATACACCCCGGTCTCTTCACACAGGGACTGTGCTAGACAAATAACGTCACCGACTGAAATACATCCCGGGGAATGACGTATTTGCAAATTCTTTTCGAGAGATTTTAGGAAGTACATTAACAATAAGAGCAACCATTTTTGCACTGCATTGCCAAGAATTTTCCTTTTAACTGAATGTGTACGAAGAAAAGCTAAATTTTACCATGAAATGGTGTTTGTCTGCATTTGGAAGCCTCTGCAGACACGGTTCCCACCCGTGTCTGGATGGCTGGGGAACGGAAATGAGCGTGAAAAGCGTAGGTCTAACGTCTGCTGGTCAGCTGCTCCTTAGCTATCATCAAAATCGGTGACTATTTTATTTCCACGTAAAATAAATGGCACATGCCTTACGTGATTATCGTTTATCGCAGATGTGTCATAACTGAGTGTTACAGTTGTTATCAAGATTGTCTTGCTGGGGTCTTGTTTTTTTTTTTTTTCCGAGAACACTGAGCAACTTCAATATTGCTAAAGAATTGCTAAAGAAGATGAGAATCCATTTCCCTATTGCATTCCCCTTTTGAATTATGCGTACCACTACCTTTCGGAGTAGTGAGACACACGACAATTTATATGTATAAACAGAGACCCCGGCAGATAATTCCATTCACAACAGAGCCCGAGTATCATTGCAAACCCTCTAAGTCGCTCCAACCTCATTTTGCTGCTCGAGGCTATATTTTGTTATTGGAATTCACTATCAGCCCCTGCAGGCATTGTGGTGGAAAACTGCATCCCTTGTCTCGTTGCGGGATGAATCTTTAGGGATTTCTACTGCGGAATAACGGGAACATTGTATATGCTTGATAAACACCGCACTAATACAGGTGGATTTCTAGGGCTCCCCAGGGCAATGACACAATCAGCCACTCCACCTAAACCGAGGGATTCAAAATGATTTGTGAGTTAAATTCCCAGAGCACGAAGGAGCACCACTCCTGCCCTCAAATCCCAGCTTTCCATGAGCTAAGCCAGCTGCACCCAGCCTACGGTAAAGGTACATCACATACATTAATATCTGTACCTGAAAGTCCCTCGCTGCCGGATTTATGCTGATTTGCGAGCCGAATTTTGAAGAGAATGTTGTGACATAAGCATTAGGCTGCTTCCCTGTCTGTAGCATCAAGCTTTTTATCACAAAGTCGTATCAACTTTTGCGGTTAGTCGTTCAGTGTTCACAGCATCTGACCATCACCAAGATGCCACCCCTGAGAGCTGAACATTCACAAGGCCTGCAATGGGCACGCTGAAGTGGACCAAGCCACCCCGGCCGTAGGTAACACGGTGTGATGCTTCATCCGGAGACTTGGTGAGGTTGGATTTTTTTTTTTTTTTAAATCGGTTGTTGACTCAAATGTGCACAGATGCTGATGTTAAAATTAGAATGCTGACCATCATATGACCCTTCACAGGTCTCACTGCAATTGGTTTACGTGAGGAAATTTAAAACATTTGTTGCTGTACAGTGTCGAAAAGGGCAAAAACGAAGGAACAAGGTTTCACGGTTCATTAATTTTTTGCACCATTTTTTCTGCACTTTATAGTGCATATATATGTGTTCCCCCATTATTTTACACTATTTAACAGACCACGCAGAACAGACAGAATAGACACTCAGTAGCATGCCAAGGCATTTTTTTAATAACACGGCTTTTCTCGTTCAAATGGCACGCAGAGACCTACGAGATGCACTACACTGTGCAAAAATAAATGAATAAATCGTGTATTTTATTGGATAAAATGACCAAACTGTAAAAATGCACGATAGAGATGTTCTGGACCTTAAACAAAGGTCAAAGGCCACCTTAAGGAAAGGTCCAAATAAATCACAAGCTCCCCCTCGCTCTCCTGCATTAGTTATAACTTCCTACATGACAGAGGAGTCCTGACGCCCAGAACAAGTATTAAATAAAAATGCTGTGCACCCTTGGATATTAATAAATGCAGAATGCTGCTCGCTGATGATTCGCGTATTTATAACAGAGCTGGAGATAGATGCACAAGCTTATGCAAATGCTCACATTACCCACTAGCAATATTGTGAGTATCATGGTTATAGCTCTGATATAAACATGATAGTTGCAGAAGCACAGACAGATTGGTTTACACAGATGGATGACTTCAAATGAATGCCTTTTCACTTTCCACACAGGGTGCATTTCATTCCGTTGTCTGGCGCTGGTTTTTTTTTTTTTATGTTGTTTACGTTACGCGGGGAAACCGCCGATCTTTAAGTGTAATCGGTCGCATTACTCTTCGGAACAAGACTTCAGGGCACCTTACTGCGGCCGACACCTCGTGCAGGTCCACATTTAAGAGGATTTGGAATTACAAAGAGTAAATAAATGACAGGTGGAGGAGAAAAAAAAAAACCGTTTCCTCTGTGTTTTTAACCGCTTAATTGTCTCCAACTCTGACACTGTTGTCACCTGGGTGGTTCAACGGAGACAAAACGTTGACCTGGTCATTTGATCAAGGAAGCGTGACGGGTAAAAGGATGAAACGCAGCTTTTGAAACTAACGCCTCTGAACACAGTGCATACAGCACAAAATATACACGCTGCTTTCAAATTAAAGAAATTGTTAGATGTTTATGATTTTGTAAACGGTTATTATTTACTATTCCGAGACATTTTGATTCCAGGAAGGTATTAGTCTTCCTTCAGGCGTTTCGGGTTTGTTGTCTTCGGCATCCATAATTTGTATTATTACATGCACATTTGGCACATGCACAGTGCGCCGTCTCCTTTCAATCAGCGGCTGAAAATGTCGCCTTAATGGGTACGGCGGTGGCAGCGCTGATGCCAGGACTGCCAATGAATAGAAATAAGGCTTCCTTCCCATGTCGACTGGGGAAGAATGCAGGCCAAATAATGGAACCTGAAAACACCCATTGATCATCAGAAACATGTGATCCATGTTCCCCTTTTTGTCTCTAACTGTACAGCATTGTCCATCTTAAAAGGCCTCCCATTTACCGCTGAGTCGAGGCAGTTGTGCTGCAGAAGTTTCCTGGTCCAAACTCCAATACTGAGCCCGGCGAAGGCAAAGACCTGATTTACAGCTCCGTTTGTTGTTGCTGGTTAGTCGTCGCTAACACAGAAGGTCTCCTTCTTCATGCAAGGTTTTAAGAGCACGATCCTTCTCCCCTGCATTATTGACAACTGCACTTTGCCACAGAAACTGCATTTCACTGCTACCTTTATTAACCAGAGTAAGGGATCCAAATCAATAATTTCCCAAAACAACTGCATAATTGAACATGGCCACCATTAAATACAAAACTGGAAAGGATCTGCAAGGCTCTGAAAGTTGTGATATTTTTTCATATTATGAGCACCTGCTTTCTCTCGTCCACTAGATACTACTCTTAAGGAAGCTTTATTGCCGTCGAATATCAACTTTTCCCTTTCATTAGCGGCGTTGTAAACAAGTGCCGCAAGTGTGCTTACGTTTTGAACATAAGTCTGGGAAGTCTACCAAGCTCTAGGGTTCCTTGAACATATGAAAAGTCGCGAGAGGACACAGAGAACCACTGTTGTTGGGTGCATACAGTCAGGGCACGTGAACTGTGTGCCGAAAGCTCTGGCAGCTCCTCGTAGCTGTTTGCTGGCTGTCAGAGGCACTGATTAATCTTCATTTATTTGTCCTGCCGATTCCAGCACCCGTCCAAAGCCAGCTGCTTCTACAAAAACCAGCTACGCCGACAAATGTTATTTCAGCTTTTCACTGTCCGCTACTCTAATTCCACGGAGGGCTTTAAAAAAAAGTAAAACATGTTTTATGTTGCTCAGCATAATCAAATTCAGCAGCAACATCAATTGTCAGCCCATTTCCAGCAGAACTGGTGTTGTTGAACATTATCAGTTTACAAGCAGAAAACCTCTGGCTGATCAATATGATCCATTTGCAGTTAAGGCACCAAACAGAGGAGAAGACAACGGCTAGGAACGTAGGGCTCTCACTTGTGTTATTTGTATAAGATGACATCCACTGTCTGATGTCATCGCACAGTCGTGTCGGTTTTAATATTTATATATATAACTATAGACACTGTGACAAAGCAGGTCTGCCACAGTTAAGAGTCTACATGACATCATGCCCAGTCCAACAGTTCACTCCACTTCAAACACTCAACACACACATTTAACTACCCTTCTGTTCTTCGTAAAGTTTGCAGTGCTTAACACCCATAGTCACCGTTTCACCGCGCTAGTATGGTTGGTGATATTATACTTTATTGGCGATAGGAGCACATCGGGCCGCGACCCCTAAGCTGGAAGATCGGCTCCATCAGATCCCAGGTGTCCCAGGTATGACAACAGCCGTCTCAGTCCAAAAGAGCACAATCCTGCGAGGAAGAGCAAAAATACTGTGCCATACCCTCAAACTCCCAGACCTCTGGTAGGAGAACCAAGTATAAGGAAAGCTATATATATAAATTCCCTTTTCATCCAGTGTCCCCTGTGGGCAGTAACTTTCTTCAGACTAGACTGATGAGTCAGCAAGCTGAACGCACATGTAAGTAAGCACATGAGTCCTGAAATCCCAGAAAGGGATTGGAAACAACGCCAGAGGTGCAAGGCACCAGTTACTGGTAGACAGAGCTGTCCACCAAGAGTCCAGGACCAGGCAGACCAAACTGAAATGAGGCCTCCACATAAAATGGATACTAGAACATCTAGTGGTCAGATAGCATAGTGGATGGTATGGCTGCTTAGGAGGGGGGACACTGGAGTTCAATTTCCTGTCCAAGACAGTTAGTAAGTGGGCTGCTGGAACTGACCACAGAGGGACAAGAGGTGACAACATGAAGTAAATGAAATGCTACTACAACAGTAAAACTAATGAAAAGAAGGGAGGAATTATGGGTAAGGAAGAGACCGTCATCTGCAGCAATGGGAAAATGAGTTCCCTAATGTTCAAATATCATGAAAAGAAGCCTCCTGTCACGTCTAGAAATGTACGATATATAACTCTATTGTATTATGTAAATGAAAAATTGATAGAAGTAATTACAAAAGTAATTTTGTAAGTTTTAGAGTTTTCACAGTTTTGAGACTTTGCACCAACACCAGGTGACAGTTGTTTTTGCCATAATGGGTTACTATCATGGTATATATTATATATATTCTATCAACATATATGTGTTATGATCAGCATATCTGACCAATTCTTACATTGTTGCCAGTATATAATTTAGTGTAAAAGAAAAAAGTTTTGGTTTTAAAGGAGATATAATTCTAGTGACTTAGGCACGTTTTGAAATCTAAAATTTTAAATTACATGACAGGTATTTCTCTGTCTCACCCAGGGATGTGAGAAAACAAATTATCCAGTTACTGCTTCCAAATGGAAAGGGTTGGAACAGTGACACAGGGCATAAATGGTCAAGCTGAAGTTTGATGAGAACATAAAATGGCACCTAATAATAAAGCAATTTAGGGGCAGCCCACGTTATGGATTTTATTTTATTACTCACGCACCTCACAGAAGCTGTGAAATGCCCTCTTTCGCAATCCATCATTCTTACCTTTTTTTCACCTGACCTCTTTTTTAGAACACAAGAAGGGACTCTTAACGGGAAGCCCAGTGGCCTTGAAAGCCCCCGGTTTTAACGGAGATCTCACATACAAAGGAGCGAGCGGCTGAATGTGACGGAAGGCGGTCGGCAAGCGCTCTGTCATTAAATCCAACTGTTTCTATCTGCAGGCTTTTCATGTGGCCTCACTTGCACTGTGACACAAAGTGCTTGAGAAGAGACAAACTCTGCTGCCGCTTCGGTCTCATTTTTCTACCCACCCCCGTTCTCCCGTTTGTCCAAAAGCCACACACTCCCACACTCCCACAACCTCCACTTCTTCATCTCTTGGTATTGACTTTCCCTCACATGTCACAAGTGAATATCCTCTCACTGTGGGCAATTCTGGAGATGGTCAGCTGTGTTTTTTTCTTCCTTTTTTCCCCTCACATTCCTGTCATATCATCTTGTCTTTAATTTAGATATGGGATTCTATTGCTGTGATTAAGAATTGTACATGCAGCCAAGCTCCAGCCAATATTCAGAATATTTCTACTACAATTTAGTAGGCAGTTGAGTCTACTACTACTGCTATTTATTATTATTATTATTATTATTATTATTATTGTAATGTATAAGCAAAAAAAATTAACTAGATGAGTCTATAAGTCATATATGAGAAAGGAACATCTGTTCCACAATGCAGACACTATATAAAGAATTATCCCTCCACCTATAAATACCTGCTACAACAAACAGTCTCATTTAGTACTGTGATTTTAATAAACAATTATCCTGCAACAACAAACCCTGGAATTTTGTGCTCATGCTTGTTTTTTATGGATGCACTTCAAAACCATCCGGTTGTTGTTCCCCTAACACACCAAATGCAGTAAAGGCCATACTGGGGGTAGGAAGCCAAGTATTACAAATACAGTAACTCACCCCACTTACTAGACCATAATTAACATCGCACAGACTTAGCACAATATACCAGTATTCTTATTAAAATAAAAGAACAATAAAGTACAAAGCAAATGATGTTGGGGAGGGTCCACCACTCCCAGGTGCACCTTGTAATGCTCGGGTGTTCTTGTGTAAAATGTGAAGGTTCGGACTGTGTGTATAAAAGCGTGTCTGTATTTAACAGCATTTCCTTTACCTTGTTGCCATCTTGAAAAGCTCTGCATCACCATTCTAGATGTTATGGGAAATACACTTATTCATTGCGGGCATTATGAAGCTGTGGTTCTCCCATCGTGCTTTCCTGTTGTATATATGTGTAAATAGTTGTTTAGTTGCTGTGAAGAGTTACAGGAGATATATTGACCATCAAGGGCTGGACAGGTGACTGTGTTGTGGTGCTCAGTTGGTGTTGCTGTGTCAAATATGCCTAGTAGAAATAAAGATTGCATTCCAATGATCTCATCTAATCAGAAACCGTGAAATAATTATCTTTAAAATTAATTGAATTTATTTTTACTCTTTTCAATTTTTATCAGGACTTTTTCAGGACTGCATTATGTTTGTAGATCGAGGGATTGCTGCCCTGGTGGATATACACATACCATATACTGTGTGTGTGTGAGCGTGTGTGTGTCCACGTGTCCACAGCACCACTGAATTAAGCAATAGAAGCAGTTGTATAACATGGTGGACAATACCATCACATTGTCTGTGGGTTCAATTCCCAGTCCAGCAGTACCACCACTATTCATTAAGAATCCTTACACTATACCTACCCAATATAAGAGTGAGAAGAACAAAGACAGTCATGCTGGGTTAACAGGGTCCATGTCGATCATTGCAGAACCAGGACAATTTGATAAGTGAGTTACTAGAACCAATCACAGATAAACAAGATCCAATCATATGGACTTGATGGAATGTTGCTGCAAGATGCTACATGAAATGGATGCTGAATGCATTGAAATTGGAAATTGATGGCATAATCTCCTACAGCAGAAACCAGTCACTATAACAACAGCAGATTCCCAACGACAGGTCACAAACATGAAGAACTGGGCAGCACCAGGGCTTGACATAATCCATGTTTACCGGTTAAGGAAATTAAAAGCTCTACATACCTGCCTAGCTGCAGAAACAAACCACCTACTAAAAGCCCTCCCATGGCTGCCTAACCTAAAGGAGTACATTACTAGCCATGAAACACCCCAGCAAGGGACAGACAACATCCGACAACCTGTGTGTATAAAAACATGCAAACTTTTCCATGGCCACCAAGCTGGATACACATGTAAGTATGTGCACGACTTCCACAGACAGTGGTGAAGAACAGAGCCAATAACAGAGCCAAGATCCCGGAGAACTTCTGCATTCAGATAGATAAACAGGTACTGGCCAAACAACCAGATACAGTGGTGATAGATAAGAAGAAAACAGCAGTGGTGATAGATGTGGTGATTCCAAGTGATAGAAAAATCAGGAAGAAGAAATATGGGAAGCTGGAGAAATACCAGGCATTGAAAGAAGAACTGGAGAGAATGTGGAAGGTGAAAACCAAGGTAGTCCCATTGGTGATAGGAGCACATGGGGCTGTGGCCCCTAACCTGGGAAGAGTGGCTCCATCAGGAATACAAATTGTCAGTAAAAGAAATTATCATTATTAGCAAAATTTGAAATGTTCATATATGTTGTTCTTGTCTGAGACATTTTTTAAGTGGTGCTCTGCATTCTTCCCATCCCACTGTCAGTTTAAAACATGCATATTACACATTTACGCTTTATTACAGCTAGAGTGTTGCAGACGTACAAAAATAGCCAGTCCTGTGCAGGCATGCACTTGCACACAGTGGAACCTGTCAGCTTTTGCAAACCTCTGAATGTTTAGGCGTTAGAAAGTCAATGGGCCAGCTGTCAGTCAGATCAACGGTTGAGTGAAAAGAATTTACGTGGCAACAGCCTGCATTTTCAAAAGCCAGGAATTCTACACGACTCAACTCCCCGAAATACCAACGCACTGATACAAGTCAATTGGAGCTGGTGTCCCCCACCCCATCCACTGCCTAACACCCCGCATGCTAATGTGGGAGTCTGTGTCTGGAGAGGCACAGATTTGAGCATCATTTTCCCAAACTGCTGGTTAAAAGAGATGTTGGATTTCAGAGGACATCCTGCAAGGAGATAAAGTGGAAAGTGAGAGGTACAGTATTTAGAGCTTAATCAACGCAGCATTTGTGACAGACAAACACAGGTGCTGAGGGATCTGGAGAGCTCCCGTTATGAATCTGATTTCAATAATATATCCTTCCGAGTGAGAACTGTGATCTTCTCGGGTCTCGAGTTGATATACAGTAAGATATTTCACTGGAGAGGCTTTTGAAACGACACTCCTGTCTGCTCAACAGTCAAACAAGAACATCTAATGCCTTAACATCACCACAACAACAAAGCGAGTCGATGTTATCTAATGCCACTTGGTAGAAAATGAAGACGATGTGCAAACTGCAAATGTGTGAAGTTGTGAGACTCAGCTCACACATTTTTGAGACACATCAAATTGAAAGCATTTGATGCTACATCATTCTAGAGAAACGACTAAAACCGCAATACAGACGCACTGAAATCTTTATGTGAAATCTGACAGTGTTCCCTTTTGTGGGTTTTATCTAAGCGGTCTGAAGGTATTCATTCCGGAGCATTCTGAAATATCGCCGATAACGATGGATTCCTATTTAAAATTGCATTTATAACTCGAGCGACTCTGCGATTGTCATCCATGTACAGCTGTAGAGAAAAATATAATCAGCTTCTAAGTGCACTCCCTTATTTCAGACTGCACCTGTGAGGTTGAAAATTGGAGCAGTCGGAGTCAAACAGCAGAACTCATTTTACTTTAATTATAGGCCGTGCCATTTTCAATGACAAAACAACAGCAATTTCCCGTGCCCCCTAGAAAATCTTGGAAGGCTTCAGCAGAGGATGGTTTTATACATAATTCTCCAACATTCCAGTCCTGCACTGCATGTGATATAAGACCTGTTCTAATCTCTGCAACAGCACCTTTAACTGTAAACTACTGGCTGCAGACTATATAAGATCAAATGTCTGAAGGTAGCAAAAACGGAAGGAATTTGAAACCCGCCAGCTTAATTCTGAAGAATAAGCAGAAAGCCATTTTATCGAGATTTCACTGCTGGATAAGTTTATGTATTAGTATCGTCTCCTGGGGAGGAAGGCCTAACTGGGGGGAAGAAAAAAAAATGTTTGTCCTTGTATGCAAAAAACAAGTATCAAAAGAATAAAAGTCTTGAGATATATATATTTTTTCATGCAAAGCAGACTATTATCACATCTGTGATTTTAAAATATGCATTTAATTTATTTTTATAACGGACTATTTGCATAACTGTCCTGAACACCTTTTTTTAGGAATGCCACGGCCCTTAAAAAAGTCTGTCCTATTTTTTCCCTAAATATTGTTGTAAGAGCCTTTAATTCATAAATCTGATTGCAAAATATAATATTTGCAAAATGTCACCTGACAATGATGTAAGGTTGACAGAATGCAAAATTGTTATACTTATTTTACTCTATACAGCTGCATAAATGTCTAAATGAGAACCGGCACAAGGAAGTAAATATTTAATTATTAATATTTCCAGTGACTTATGGCATTAAGGGACAGGGAGTCTGCAATGTGACTTTTATGAAAAAATAACGATAAAATGTGCCCGTAACAAATATATTCATATTTTTGAGCGATTTGACATGTGAAGTCTGGAGTTAACTGGGGTTCAGGTTTGTTTTGCAATGCACTTTGGAAAAGAATTCTGTATATGTGAAGGATTAACTTTTTTTTTTAAAGAACCAAAAAAAGCTTGAAAGACTGATGGAGACCTTGAAGAGAGACACTGAAACAATGAGGGAATTAGATGCATAAATGCAAACTGGTCTTTATTCTCCATTTTACCCTGCACAATGGTTACAGGCAGGTGCCCTCAAAGAATGTTCAAAGAATGGAAGCAGAACTACTTATGTTCCGCTTTCCCACTTGGGTTGCATGGAACACCCGTGACATTTTAGTGAGTGATGGAGTGCTGTATGTTTTTGGGATGTTTAGTGCCATAAAAATTGGACTTTCAGCTTTACCACAGAAAACCCAACAGCCAGAATATTCTAGCAGCTGGCTGCCTTGGAGGCCCATTACAGTGACTATCATCTGAGACAAGGTAACCTATCTCTACGGCTAAACGTGATGAAGGCTGCCGAAGCAGGAAGAACATTGCGTGACTGGACCAAAAACAAATGGAATCAATCCACACGCCAAGTTGACAGTAGCTGTTCATGTCTTAACAACCACAGAATGCTTTCGTCTAAAGGTAGACTGTCTAGCCTGACATCCTACAACTCGGCTGATGCTAATGAGCTACATATTCCGTACCGTCACTGGTTTCCTTATAAGTGCTGGGTGGCACCCAAAGCGCATCGAAGGCAGATTTTTATTTATTTATTTACTTTTTTAAACCTGGCATTAGCCATACTTCATTAGCACACCACCTGAAAGGCTTAGACAAACATTCTGGCTGCGGAACGGGGTGTGTTGATGGAACTGTGACATGATGTCACATCACGCCCGCATCTCCTGTGCGATAGCCTTTACGTGAAATTATAGTCCTGACAAATGGCCTCTCACAAAATGTTTCCTTTCTTTCGTCTTAGCTTTCTTTTCTTAATACAATTTTGTAAGAGGAATTGCATATTTTCATCTCCTCAAAAATAAATGAATAATTTAATGCTTGAAAAGGTATTACAACTTACACAGTGCCTTAGAATGTCCCCAGAACTGCTATGGAGAGCCAGATTTTTCCTTGGCTTTCTCCGCTCTAACCTGGCTTGGTAGGGAAGTTCTGTGTGTCATAAAAGAAAAATAAAATCACTTTTGAGCTAAATGAAACTGACATGGTATTAAGCTATTTTTTGTAGCTGTTTCATGCATCTGCTAATTGAGAGACCCGAGCCTTGCTGGTTCTATCACCGTTGTCATTGTCAAAGTTAACAAAAGGTGGAGATTAGATCAGGAAGACACCAACTGTGTGATAACATTTTGTTGATAGGATCTACCGTTGAGAATTGTGAGCTGTATTTGTATCTGTGGGGATATAATTCATTGCATACAATGTTAAGGGCATTTTAAAATGTCCAAAAGTCATCAGATCTCAGCCACACACAGGTCCAAAATAATTGTCACGAAAAACTCTGAATTCACAAAATTATTCATTTGCTTTTTTGGAGTTATTCAGGAGAGGCTAAACATGATTCATGTCTCTGTGTTATACAAAATCCTTTGGACGCTAAATCAAAGCAACATGACTGCTGGTTTATATTTAATTGTGTTGGCTGCCTATCTGTAATAATGATCATATCCAATTTCGCCTATGAGTACAAATAAATATATAAATGTAAGAAAATAAATATATAAATCAATGGAAACGAATTGCTTTGGCTTAGGCTATCTTGAATTCAAGTGAGGATTAATTCCATTCATTCAAAGAAAGCTGGGATAATTTAAAACAATAACTAACCTTTAAGTGCATATTAGAAACTAATTTGATTTTATCTTAATACATATTTAAGCAGGATGAATACATCTCTTGTTCAAAATGTGTGAGAGAGAACATCACACTGCAGGGGCTGGTGCAAATTACACATAGTTTGACACAGGAGTTTTTATTATTTGTGTTTTTTTTTTTGTATTTTTTCTGTTATCTTCACTTCAGCATTATGTTTGGAAAGTGTAAAAGAAGAGGCCATATATAAAACCAAGTTGTGATTTAAGACGTACACTTCTGTCACACAAAACTATACAGCATTTAGTGTTCAACTCAACAAAAAATGACATTAAAATTAATGTTAATGTGTTTATATACAATGTAAGAGAGGTGTCAGGCATAAACAAAGCATAAACACTCAATCTCAATATGGTAGCATCTCTATACAGTTTGCTATCATGGTGTAACATATTTGCACCGCATTTTGTAAAAAAAAAAAGTGTAAGCATAGTATTTTTCAGGTTTTAAATGAGTATGAAATCATTCTGTTGCACTGACCTTAAAGTGCTATCAAAGCTAATGTTTCATACTGTTGCAAAACCATTCATTTTGGATCTTGTGTCTGGTGATGTAGTTGTTTACAAGGTTAATTTGGAACTATTGCCATTACATATTCAACTGAGTCATTTTTCTTACTCACAGATATACGCATGCGTGGAGTGTATTCTGTTATTAAAATATGTGCAGTTTTTCCCATGGCTTTCCAACTACTTATTTTATGACCACAATTAAACTTTGGCCAGTGTGAAATTTCTTTCAAACTACAAATCCCTGTGACAGCATCAGGCTAAAATTACTACAGACACATACGATTAAATAGAAGTCAGTGCGATAAAATCACTGTGGACATAATAAGTCATTACATGTCATATATATTTTTTAAGCACTAAAATGACTACCTAGAAAGAGAGTCTCTTTTTTTAAAATTCACTTCTAAACTGCGTTGAAAGCTTTTACTTGTGGTACACAAATTGAAAGTGCTGAAGAGGAAGAACATAGAAAGTGAGTTGAAAATAGCTGGTGAGATACACGGCAGTGGCCGGCAGGGATTGCAGCTGTGATGCCCAGTGGTGTTGGGAAAAGATTAAGACAGCTGCACTCTGGGAACCAGTCCTCTCCAATCGATTGGATTAGCTTTACCACGAATGAAGCCGTCTCTTATCCACAAATGAGAGCCTTCCTTTTCAAGATGAAGGGTAAGGCCATCTGAGACTAATCACACTGAGAGATGCCAAGACCATAGAAATGAAGGCAATATTGTCTCCTATGTCCTTCTTCATATATTAAGTCTGATGTTTTCAATTGGAAACAAAGCACTTTAGAATTAGATACCTCAAGGTTGCCAGAACTTTATGGCAAACTTGGCATAGGCCAGAATGCATCCTCTTGATGACTTCCAGAAACTGCTTTATCTTATTGTGACCAAGGTGACAATTAACTTCCTTGGCAGACTTGTACTACAGTGTTTGTTCATTTCTATAAATATAAAAAGAAAAAGTCACCGGTGTGGTTCTGCTATTCCTCTGTAGCTATAGAGCCCAAGATACAAAAATTCTGCACAATTTCTGTGCAAAAAAAACTGAAGCAGTTCCTACAGAGCAGAGGCTCAGCAAAGCTGAGGAAAAGAGAAACAAGAATAAGTAGCTGCTTACTGGAGGTGAGTTACTGCACGTGGAATACATACTGCATTAAAATAGACATAGAAATAAATGGGAAATAGATGTGTTCTTGTTAAAAAAAAAAAAAATCATAGTGAGCATGGCTATGGGCTTCAGTGGCGAGAATGAAAACACCAAGACAGTCTCCATAACACAGCGGCAAGGAAGGGAACATGGAACATTTGCTCTTTTAGTCTCCATCGAGAGGCTGGTTAACCCTGAAGCCCACCTTAGATACCCACAGGAGCCATTCCAACCCGACTAGCAGCGCATACAGTCCCCTTAACAGCTGCTCTAATGTAAACGCAAACTATTTACAACCATTTCCCGCTGCTACCCCCAGGGCATCCTTGAGCACCGTGGTACATCAAAATATTACATCTGATAGAATTCAAAATTGTGTTCTATGCTCTTTTAGCTTAGTCGGTAATATCAAAAACTATACCTATAAGTATGCACATGCAATATATCTCCATGATAACGAAAAGAATTTAAAGGAGGTATGACAGCAGAAGGATGCATTTGTGCAAATATCTGGAGTATCTACTATAATGTGAAATACAGACAAAATACAATATTTAGGAGAACTGTTCATTGCTCAGATTGCATCAGTTTACAGTGGAGAATAAACCCACGCGAAATAGAAGACAAGTTCAGCTTTATTCTTTTCTATTTAATGGAGAAAATGTGCACATATACATGGCCTTGGCAAGTGTTTTCCTTATGAAGTGCTTTCTTAATAAGAAACAACGTTTTCTCACATTTACAAAAACAAAGGCACGTTAAGTATCTGTGTGATAAAACTCAGAAAATGCACTTAATGGTAGAAAGCCTGCAAGCAAACTGCATTATATTACATGCCTAAAGTGCTTATTTTTAATTTTTTTTAAAGTAAAAAACATACGCATACGCAGAAACGCTCAGTTCATGCGGCTAAGCCCTGGTACCTTTTCAGTCGATCACTGCGGTGTGCACGACAGGTGTCATGAAGGTTTTGCCTCCTGTCAGGTTTCAGTTTTGCCTCATTCTTTAATTCCACGGCTAAGTCATTCAAATCGCATTATTAATAGTACACAGCACCCTATTGAATGTAAATTTACCAAGGCCTTCAAATCACACTTTTTTAAAAAGAGGATTTTAAAAACAAGGCATATCTGTTCATACTCTTGCAAACAGGGCGAATGGATTTTTTTTTTCTGTGCAGATTTGGAAAAGCGGGTGTCGATTACTGTTTATTTATTAAGCTCTTATCTTAAACCAAGCATAACGCGGTAAATCCGCAGTATCACGCGTTAAGTGGTGGCCAAAAATTCAACTGCAGAAAATGTCTTATTGGTTACTGGAGGCTTGTTGAAAAACTATATTTTTCTTGTCAGTTTTCCAGTTGCTGTGTGAAAGGAAAAAAGAAAACAATGTTTGTATTTGTTCACATTTATTAGCTGCAAAGTATATCAACTGATTATTACACATAATGTGGACCTGACAAATACAATATGCACTACTAGAATAGAGGGATCGCTTGATTTGCGTGGTCTCGATTTACGTGTTTTTGGTAGAACGCAAATTGATTTTTGATATCATTACTCAGTTTATGCACCAATCTGCCTAACACAACATGCTTCAGTCAAAAAATTTGTCAAAGAAACCAAAAACTTCAACATGCTAATGTGTGTGTGTGTGTTTGTGTGTGTGTGTATTACTGAAACGTATGTCGTCTTCAGTAAGTCCTGTATGTTCGTTGCATTGTAAATGTCGGCGGTTGGAAAAGAAACAGGAGGACGGGAGCAAATCACCATTCGCGATACATTCGAATTCACCATGTTGCGGGAACATTATCGCAAAGTTTTACTCTAAATACAAAGAATTTGTTATCAAGAACATACAATGAAACTCAAGTGGTATTTTAAGATAGCCATGCATTTCAAAGCCCCAAAACTCTCAGCTTAGGGAAGAAAACAATTCTGAACTCACATTTAGCAGCAAAACAATCCAATAAAAGTGTTGAAACTATTTAAAAAAAAAACACCACTGTAGTGATGATGAAGAAGTGTATTTACCACATACTTTAACCTCGTATACTTTAACCTTCAATTTGACACTTTTCAGGTGTGACAGAACAGTAATTAGATTGTAAATTGAAAAATGCTCTGACTCCACAAAAGTCAAACTGTCCTTTTGACCTACTTATGCACTTGGCTCTTCAAATTCAAAAATGTTCCACGTAGATTACCCTCAAAGTAACCTTGTAAATTGGATGGAGCTCACTGATGATATCTGTGAAGAAGCGTTACAGTAAACATCTAAGTGGTGGACAGCTCAGAATCAGTTGGAGCAAGTAGTGTACAGTCATGTGTATATGAAGAGGACACTACTGTGCAGTTGACATGTACAATAGGCTCATCTCTGCCCAGCTTTTATATCGTCTGACAAACAGGACTATGAGTCAGAAGGCAGCAAGAAATGAGTTCAGTAAGTCGCAAACTTGGGAGATGACTGAGCCTTCAGTAGCTCCTTAAATGACAATGAGTGCCTCCCTGTGCCAAAGATGACTTCAGCCAAAGATCAAACATAATAAACTGCAATGGTAACTAGAAAGACGGTCATGATGAGAAGGTGAGTAAGAGGAGCAGCTGCGGAAGGACATATTGGGGTGTGACACGGATTGCGAGCAGTGGCCTTCGGCAACAACAGTCAGAAGAGGACTGATCGGGGGCCCCGCGGCAAAGCAAGGTTGCTGTCCGCAAACTGCTCGTAACACTTGGTAACACCTGTCTCTGGCTCCACTGGCGCAGGGAGCACAAGCAATTAACTTCTGAGCAGTGGAAGAGTGTGATATGGTCTGACAAGTCGTCGTTCACCGGGTTCTTGACAAATGGTCATGTGCTCTACGTACGGCAACAGCTCAAGGAGCTCCAAGCTGCTGACTGTCTGGTCTTGAAAGCGTGGATTTTCCTGGGTCCTCACACTCCATCAGGAAGCACAGTAACATGTCAACCAAATGGAGAGCGGTCAACAATAGTCTCTCATCAAATCTTTGAGACTGTTTACAAAGACAGCAACCAAAATGAATTCAAAGCACTACGGATGTAGTCGGAATTCTGTAGTTCAGAGCTTCTGTCAACTCAGTTTTTACAGTAAATCCATTCTCCAGGAGTTCTCGCTGCAGTAGAAGCACAAAAAATTTGAGATTTTTGACATTTCTACTCCAGCTACCTAAAATATTTCACTATACGACTACAGTAACCGAAATACAAGAGGAACAGAACAGTCATTTTTATATTTTGCTTGGAAGTTTTTCCGCTCGAGTGCCAGTAGAAGCACTGCTCAAGTTCTCTTGATCAGGGTGCATTATGAGAATTTCTTTAGAAATAAACATCCATGCTGCCAGAAACCATTCAATTCAATACTTTAGGTTACCATACTTCAGCGGCAGGTCATCCGTCTAGAATTACCACCCAGAGCCTTTCACCACAATTAGACCACAATGTTGCATTGAACACGCATCTGCTCGCAATGCAGCTCTTGCCAATTTCGGCTACAGTTTTACGTGGTATGAATGAACGCTTTGTGCTTCCAGTCCTTCCCTCTATTCTTAACCACCAGGGGAATGCAAGGTTTAAGCAAGCAAAACACGATTTTTATGTGTTCTCTCCCTTCCAAGTGAATTATTAGTTATTTCTTGCATTATTTTATCTTTGGTTTTCCATGGAGTTGAGTCTAGGGAGCACATAGCCACGGACATTTGAAATCAATACAAAATCGTTTTGTTGCAGTTTGTTTCTTTCGCAGGTGTAGTTGCTTCAACCTTTACATAAAGCCTGGGAATTTCATCTTCCCTAGAGCGGAGGCAATTAGAATGAAGCCGCGCCGCCCACGCGGCCAACTAGTTGGCTGATTTGTTCTACAGTTAAAACAGTCTTGGCCTTAACTAGCTGGTGACTTATTGAGAACCGCAAAACTCCACAGTCTAACATAGTCCGTATCCTCAGGAAATCGACGTATGCCACATATCTTATCATTTTGACTGTTTTTTGTCTGGTAAAAATGTGGGGAAAGTCCCTGCGGTAAATTCAAAACAAATGTTCCACTGCCACTTCACTTTCCTCATAGGATTCTTCATGAACGTGCAATTAAGCTATCACTGTCTCTCCGCTAATTTCATAATCCTCTTAGGATGATACCTATTTTGTTTATGTGCAATTGTTGCACTTTTTAATTCTAATGAACTTCTCATTTATTAATTACATTTTCTTGACATGCAACACCACAGAAGCCACCACTGGCGATTCCCAGTAGATTTCTCCATATGGTTATGTTTATTTCCTATTGTTTGCATCACGCTGTTTCATGCCTGGAACCAACATTAATTATTCACCTGCACTTGCTGTTTACCTGAATATGACTGGACAAACAATGGTCTTTCTGCAGATAATAGATAAAAAAAACACAACCAGCGTAAATGTTTTTTTTTTCTTTTTCTTTTTGTACTTCGCAGAAACTAAAGCTGTGTTTGTAGCTGGAGAGATCTCTCAAAGCGCCGTTCTTTTCCTCATGTTTTTTAATGACATGAGACAACAGAGCTGTATAACGGAAGAGCCATTTAAATATTATCACAACACCAATGACTCTAAATCCGGAACAATTCAGCAGCAGCGTGTCTTTTTTTTTTTTTTTTTGGATCATTTATTGAATTGTTTTGAATTATCTAAAAAAAAGACACAATGATCGTGCTGACTCAGGAACACTTGATCTGCAGACATGACTTTCCTTTAAAGGTAATTCCACTGAGTCTTTGTAGGCACCTGGTAACGTCAGCATAAAACCATCGAATGCAACTGGGAAAAAATGAAAACAGCAAAACTGGGAAAGTCTGACATCTAAAAAGCCTCTGGAATGCATTTTAAAAATTACCCTCTTTGAACATTGTTTGAAATTCAAGTTTTTTGTATAGTACTAATGTAAGAACTCAAAAAAAGATTATGCATGGCACACATATTTTACGTCGATTATAGAGTGTAGTGTGGTTCTCCACATGCATACAGTGCAGAGCCGTTTCAGTGAGAAAATATTAGGGAATGTATAAAGCCAATATTTTGCTACTTTTAGCGTGCCTTAGTTGCTAAACGTATAAATGGATGAGTATCCTTTGTAAAAAATTTACAGCCAAGTCAATTCTCTACCCGGATTCATAGCCACACATTTTTACTTCTCCTTTAAGTGATGATGAAGAAGCACTTTTTAAAAATAATTCCCTTTTTTTCTATTCAACCTGGCAATCCAATCACCCTGGTTCTGATGAGAGAATCAATGGAACATTTTAGCCTACTTTTCCTTGTTTTTATTAACTGGTACCTTTATGAGTCTCTGGTAAGATGGATGATGTTTATTGTGTGTTCATCAATCTCTGGAGAAGAGTTCAGAATACATTCGTCCCGAGCTGCAAATCAATACAAATACGACATGCAAGTCAAAGCTGATGGAAGCATGATCAACCTTCATTGTGTGTGTGTGTGTGTGTGTGTGTGTGTGTGTGTGTGTGTTTTGTCAGACTATCTACGGCACTGCACATTCATCCCTTCTGGAAATGGCTTTTGAAGGAAGCCAGTAAACAAGCTGAAAATGGACTGCCGCATTCCAGATGAATAAATATGGTAAAGCCTTGGAGACTGTCATGGGAAAACAACAGAGGCAGGGGAAACCCGGTGTGCTACGAGGGGACCCCATCTGGTTCGGTGATGCTGGTTTTCAAATAAATGATGGGAAATAAATTTGCTGCGAGCAAATGAAGAACAATCGCTGGAGTAATGTATGCGCGCTATCAATAATAAAACTTGGCTGGTGGTGCGTAATGAAAAGAAAGAAAGTGTGAAAGAAAGTGTGTTTCCTGGTCTGAATCAGGCCTAAATTGTGCTGCCATGCTCGCAAATTCCGCTTTCTTCCTGCAGAACGAATGTCACCGTAATAAGTGTGCATTTGGGCATCGAGCACCTGCCCACATCGGTTTTTCCTGTCTCACCTACTCAAGGATGTAGGGCAAGGGCAGCAGGTTAGCAAAAAAAGCCGCCTTTATTGTTTTACTTTGTAAACATAAATACAACACACTGCAATATGATTTCTCTGATGAATTCCACTACCTGGAAAACTTTACAAAGCAGAAAAGGCATCAATTTACTGGAGACAGTTTAGGAACGGCACACAATGATTAATAATATATTAATAATATAATATAATATAATAAGCCCAGTAAACCTTTTTGTTGCACATATTCTCTAACATATGTCAAGTTTCCACAAGCTGCACTGTGACAATGTACTGCAATAAGACAATTAACTAGAATTCTAAGAGGCAGTATGATTAAATATAATAGTAACTGAAAGGCTTGGGAATTCGGCTATTACAGTTAGCATATTTCAGAAGGTCGGTAGGGTTATAACAATTGTCCTTCAGTTTTCCTCATTAGTTATTCCCACTCTGTTCACATTTGGTAACCGTGAGAGCAACATTGCTAACTACAGTTTACTTTATAGGACCTACTAAATGAGCTATACAGTTTTCTGTATACTGATCATTGTTTGTTTTTTAATTAATGTCTGTATAATGTATGCCGTAATTAATTCCTTTTTCAAAAAATAAATGCCTTTTCTCGGGAACTTTTTAGCTAGTAGAGTATTTTCAGCACCCGCGAAGTCAAACATTCAAGGCTGCAGTTGCTTCAATGAAAAATAGATAAAATAACATGACGGCTTGTTAGTGAAATAAGAATTAAAGGCCTGTATATAAATACAATAATGTAGGTTATGCAACTGAAACTGGGAAGACAATGGAAAGGGCTGAAGGAATGTACTAGAAAATATCACAACTCAAACGTGCATTTTAGCTGGACGGAATCTAATAGGAACCTACAGATTTGTCTAACTGTAAACTAAATGAAAAGTGTGTCTTTAGTTATTCTTCAGTGGAGGTAAGTGTACAATGTTCTAATGATGTTTCTAACTTGGGACTCAGTATATTGTATTACTTTTATAACTAAGAAGCATTAGGTACCAAGGTACCATCATCGTGTTTATCTGTAATTTTTGAAGATGAAAAGATTGCATTTCACATTATGAACATAAAAAAAAAAATTCTCTCTTCTGACAACTTCCTTTGGCGGTAGTAGAATCCCAGTGACAATTTATTTACACATCACTAGCAGAATACTGAAGAACCAAACAATATACCATGGTCAAAAGTAGCATGTGATGGAACATATTCACATATGGCCTCATAATATGTTGTGACAGAAAGTATAAACTGGAATCTATCTGCAATATGTCAGCTACTGCTGCTGCCTTTTTCTTGATCAAACTAGAGCCCATAAAGTGAGAATAAGTCTCACTGCTTCACTAAGAAATGGGTGGTACTGTGTCTAGAAATAATTAATTTTATCCATCAAACCAACTTAACAACTTGAAATAATGAAATATAAGGAAATAAGAACATTTATCAGAAGCTTATCTATAATAAAAAAATCAAAACATGAACTAACATAAAAATAAAAGTAAAAATCTGCTAATGAATACCATACAGTAGCATACAGTGTACTGTAACAAAACAATACTGCATGTTTTGTAATAAACTCTATTGTGCATAACTGTATGGGAAGCTAGATGCACCGCATGGGTGTTATGAGCTGTTTCCACCTGTTACGTGTTTGAGCTGCATCACCACATTTATTGTACATTTCATTTTTTAAAAACAAACCTATTTACTTAAATGTTGGTTGTAGTGCGAAACAGGTGGATGGCGGGTTACTTTGATGCACGTCTTTATTCCCTTTATTCAACATGTCATGAGCGAGGCTGCAAAACGCCACGCACCCTTTCAAATACGCCACTTAGTTCTTGCTGAAATTGTTTTTCAGGCAAAGTTTTGCCATTCTTCGTGAGTGGAGTGTACAAAATGAATGGCTTGCAAATTTAACACACCTCTCAGATGCAAATATAGAACAAAAAGTGGCTCCAGGACACAGCCAGGGGTCAAGGGGATTAATGCAAGAAACTTGTGGGAAGATTGTATCAGGTCCTGGATTTCACATAAGAAAGCATTGTTGTGATATTGAACTTGTTCAGATTCTTAATAGAGCTTTCATGTAACTGTAAGACATTAATATTTCATTTGCCCAGCAGCTTTAAGAGCTGACAGAATTATAAAGCCCAGAGTCTGCGAGTGCTGACAATGGCAAAGCAAAACTGGCTATTGACTGTGGGATTATCTTCCAACATCACTGATGATATCTTTAAGGTTTAGATATCTATCATACTTAAAAAAATCCTAGAGTCCCCATTTACTTGGAAAGAAATGACCTTTTTGTAGGACAAAAGTACACTATGAAGTCAGTTATAGAGCTAATGTAGCACTTTAGTTATGAATCCTCTCACACACACACACACACACACACACACACACACAGAAACAGAATTTAATTTCTTCTTAGAGGACATACCGAATAAAAACTGAAAATAACTGGGCCTAGAAGACCAAGTTACACGTCTAAAATACAGGGTTTTGCTGCTTTCCCGTATTAATTTAATTCATGGCTTAAAGTATGAGTCCCATTTGCAATGCAATTAAAAAGGGGGATATTTATTTTAAGAAATGTAAATTAGTTTGACACATGCTCTTTTTACCCAGTGCTACTGCGTTTCTTAATGAGTGGACTGATCCAAATGTTTCTTTTTTATTTTCATTTCAAATTATTTCACCACGTCTGTCCCCCCCTTACGCAGTCCGAAAGATTTAAACATATTGTTCCTCATCTCACGTCATCTAGTTTATTTTAAAGGATTTCGACACTGTAAAGGCGCAACGTAATTGCAGAATCACCCAAAAAGCTTGGCTGGTGCAGCAACAGTGAGGACTTACTCCAGAGTATCTAACTGAGGTGTAGTGAGGTGGAATCGCTCACTCTTGCAACCAAGCTAATTTTATCAGATGTGCCGACATGTTCTGGAAGTGTTCTATTATTCGCAGGACAAATGTGCCACCCCCTCAGGCAGACAAATGAGAGCAATGCACTCTACTGAGAACAACATCATTGACCCCTTCACCTTCACAGCAATAGATTCCCTTCAAACACATGTCCTTTTCCACCGGACTATCAGTGCAGCTGATTTGATTATTAATTAAAATACCATTAGGGGACTTCCAATATTAATCTTTACAAGCCACCTTTGCTGAGATTTTTATTCTCTCTGTCTTTCTGTAAATTAACTTTTTTGATGATAAGTCCATTGAAGCTACTTCTGTTCTAGTGCGACACAAAAATTATTGTAGGAGAAGAATGTTCCCAGCCAAGTTGTGGTTTTTTTGCAACCCAGCTATTGCTTAACCCTGCAATAGTAATGTTATCAGCTATTTAAAGTTGCTATTATATTATTATTATTATTATTATTATTATTATTATTATTATCACACTGCTCTGGGGAGAGTGTTTCAACCATGAGTGTGAATTCTCATCACTGGTCCTTAGCAAGGGTGAAGTGCCAATCGCAGGCTGAGCACACTTGACTCAGTTTGCCCCAGGGCCCCTCTGGGGTGAGAGTCCTACTGTTAAAAAAGAAGAAGGCAGTCTGGAAGGTCTCCAAGCATTCTATGATATTGTGCAGCAAGGTGTAAACTCAGTGGTAAAATCCAAAACTCCTTGTGGCACCATTGATGGAGAGACATCACAGGCTTTGGCAATCCTTCACAATGACACGTGGGTCAAAGGGCTGCCATTTAAAGAGTACATCATCCCGTCCAGGCTGAGCAAAGAAAAGACCTCGAGTTGCACCAACGGTGAGCTTCTTTGTTATTTTTTTTTGTCCTGCTTCAAATGTGAGTCTAACACAGACAGTATACAGACTTTGCCAGTTCCTTTCTCAATCTCATACTGCAATTTGCTTTCTTCTAAAATACCAATTTGCGGTTGATAAAATCTTAACATGAATAAGATGCTTTGTTAAAAAAGATTACAGCTCTGTTCCAAATGGTTGTTGGAAAATCAGCTGTTTAACAAAAGGCATTTAAAATATCAATGGCGTAATTGTTTTTTTTCTTCTAAAAATACACCTTGGATATTCTACAAATTTCCCTTTATTTTAACTTGCACAGCAACTGATGTTACAGCAGTTGCCCCCAGTGTCTAAGTTTTAGACTTTCTTTCAAGTGACTCTAATTTAGCATGAAGACACTGACATTAGTGATATCTGAGCAGAGACCACATGCCTGTCGCATTTGTCACATTGCATTTTGTGTACATTTTGGCATATTTTGTCAGGTGCCATTACTGCAAGATGTCTGAGGAAAACGTGTGTGCACGTCCCCGTCCCGGGTTTCCGTCTGCGTCTTGCGCTGTGTGGTATATTCCAGAGGCTGCCGGGTGCATTGTGAGTAAATATACTTGGACTAAGAAGTGTAGAAGTAAACTGAAGAAATTTACAGCGACCCAAACTGAGACTGCAAGGATTAAAGGAAAGAAATCGAGAACAAAGAAGAAAACCCGGTGCTTATTTTTAATTGAAAATGAAGGATGCACATCCCCACTGTTTCATTAATTCAATTTATTTTTATTTAATGCACAAAAAGAAGATTTACACATCAGCGGGTTGTCTTTGAAATGTGACGGATTTGTACTATATCACCTTCATGTGAATATTAAAACAAAAAAAACGCAAAGACATTTAAGATGTGTGAACCATAACAATAGATTACCAAGAGGGGTGTGAATAATTCATCTTCACTAGAGTTCCTTCTGTCAAGCAACACTGGGCTGCTGAAATGCGTACAATGCAGCTAATCTCTGAAAACAGTAATTTAGATATTTAAAGTAATATCCTAATTGCTAAAGCTATTTCATTGCATGTTTGATGCAACATTTAGCAAATGAATGCTTTTGAGGCCTAGTTTATGATTAGATCACAACATAAAGATCATAACGTAAAATCTGATGATTTCACATTATGTTGGGTGTTATTAGATGTGATTTACGGAGAGGCTCTGAGCACAATCATGGCTGCACTGATGTAAAAACAAAGTGTTTTCCCGGCACGTAGTTAATGTTCTGAAGAAAAGTGCCACAGGTGCACTAGGTATCTCATCACTTTTTATCTCGGAAGTTTTGTGTTTGCTATTTGTGATCCATGCAACAGATCTACGTAATGCGTACGTGCTCCGACAACCACTGAGGGCAATTTTAGAGACGCCAAACAGCTTGAATCAAACGTCTTTGGTGGGAGGAAACCAGAGCGCCTGGAAGAAACCCACACGGACGCAAGAGGGGCTGGAAAATTGCAACCGGGATTAGCGGGGATGGATTGTGCCCCGAGCGTAGGCACTGTGAAGCACCAGTGCTGCCCGCTGCGCCACCATGCTGCCACTGTGTGCAAATGTCACTGAGACGTACTTTTAGGTACCATTTCTGAACACTGCAGGGAGAGACAATGTAAGGGTTTAATCTGATGTTTATAACACCGCAAGAGAGGCAGTATATCAAACTTAAAGTTATTTACTAATATTTCCGTGGTAAACCACTGCCTGAGGTGCATAATTAAAAGTTGCCAACAAATTGCGTTTGCTCCTCTGTCAGTTATGATGGAAAACACAAACAAACACACTCCTTATGAAAATGCGTTTTTTAAGCAAATGAATATGTCAAACATACATATTAATTACACTGAATCTTAAATGCACAACTGTGTCAGTGGAAAGGAGGGTGGTGACAGTCAGCTGTTAGTAATCCTTGCAATGTCTGGAAGCACAGCAGCTCCGTCCCTAGCAAAGGGTAGCGATGATTCTGAGACCTGTTGTTGCGGAGCGGAAAAAACGGGCAAGCTGGAGTGTTCAGGATATTTATAATGTCAGTCCTAGAAAATTGCCCACATTTCAAACTGTTTGATTAGAAAAACTGAGGTCTGAGGTTCAGTTATCTCTTTACGGGGTGGTTAAATGCACACTTGAGCCAGCAACTGTAGCACTACCTTACAAGAACCTGCTGTATATGAAATTTCCTAACAGGCACATTTAATGAAATGAGGCTTTATTATACTGCTGAGCTACAAGCAGCAGTCCTTTGTTCAAAGAGTACAGCTGCTATTAACTTCACATCGCTTTGGAACTTGAACTAAAAGTCTAGTTGCTCAACCCATACACAAAAATACACATATATTCATTTGCCATAATCATGCATCTCTAATCATTCCAACAGAATTTGAAAATATACAGTACTGTGCAAAAGTCTTAGGCATCTGTGGGGAAAATGCTATAAAGCAAGGGTGGTTCCAAAAATAATGCCATGAATACTTATTAATCAATAAACCTTCTAAAAAGTGCAGGAGACAAAAAAAGCCTCAACCAGATCAATATTTGGTGGGACCACCCTTTGCCTTTAAAACAGCATCAATTCTCTTATGCAAACTTGCATGCAGTTTAAGGTAGAGGTCGGTAGGTTCTTCCAAACATTTTGAGGAACTGGACACACTTCTTCTGCAGACTTTGACTGTCTCTGCATGTCCTCCCAGACTGACTCGATCATGTTGAGATCAGGGCTCTGTGGAGACCATACCATCTGTTGCAGGATTCCTTCTTTTTGCTCAAGATAGTTGTGTATGACTGAGATTGGGTGTTTGAGGTCATTCTCAGGCTGCAGAATGAATTTGGGACCAACCAGAAACCTCCCTGATGGTAGATAAGAATCTACCTGTACTTCTCAACACACATTCAAGTTGCAAGCCTAAGACTTCTGCACAGTACTGTACATTTTTCCTACATATATTTGGCCACATGGCAATATCGCACAGCTACTTAACTCAAATTGCAGTACTGTTTACATATAACAAGGCTGGGTGTGGTTGTAACATGAATTTGTCGATAGTTAATTAATACTGAGCTCAAAAGGAAATATTTGCAAGAAATTTCACAGCTGCAAAATGTTCTCATATAAACCCTGTTGCATCCTTTGAACCTTTTAAAACATCTTTCAAATTCAAGAGACAGTGCAACTGGTCAGATAGGTTCTTTAGTTCTTATTTCAAAATGATAGCGGCAACGACATTTGAAAATATATCGAATAATAGGTACCCACTAAAAACATTTTCTTTTCCTCCAACACATTCAAAGTGTTCCCCTTTTTTCACCAATACGTGATTTCACATCTGTTACAGTATAAACAATTCTGGATTGTTTTTTTTTTTTTCTTAAAAGAGAACACTTACATAGTTGTTGACACTGTGATGAATAAGCAGATGGTAATTGTTAATTAGTCTATTTACTGGCCATTTTCCAGAATTGAGCAACGCTCTCAAACTAAATTCAACATAAAAGTTCAACAGCATAAAAAGCCTAGTAATTCCTCTTTTTCATATTTGGCTTAATGTACCAGAAATACGATAGACTCTTTAGATCTCAGGCATTTGTCCACAAAGCAATCCGTCCATGTTGCAGGAAGATGACAAAGGACAATGCATAATTGAGCTTTTACCAGAGATCTGCAGCGCGGAGAGAATTCCAGAGGATTACAGGTGCTTAATAACACAGATGACTTTGTTAATACAACAGTATTTCCATTGCCATCCTCTTCTGATGGAATAATGAAGTCAGAAACAGCTCTGATCAAAAACGCTATGTTACCCTTTCTTTGCAGTTTCACATAATGGTTCCTGAAAATTGTCACATGCTAACCATTGCTTGTGACAAGCACATTTTCCTTCAAAACAGTTCAACTGTCTGAGATACAGTAGCAAATACAAAATGAGTCTTTTTAAAGGTTTAATCAGTTTCTAATGAAATCTGAGAAAAAAAAAAGAAAATCTACTGATACCTGCTTTTGTTGAACATCCTTGCTGGGCCAGACAATCTAGCCATGTTGCTGCTGGATGATTTATAGTAGTTTCTGTAAGTGTTTGAAGTGAACAGCAAGTGAAGAATTGAAGGACTTATTGATTCACATTGGCATTAAACTAGGCCCCTCAACATTTCTTAGCTGTAAGTCTATCCATAAAATATTAAAATGAAACATTCGTTCTTGCCACTCTGGTTAAGCTGCTGGTTAAACATGTTGCTTCCAAGTTTACCTTTGCAGTTAAGTCCTTTTTCCTCCTTCTTTTTCACAGTCTTGTTCCCTCAAGCAAAAAGTAGCTTTTGGCTTGGCTAAAATTGGCCACACTTAATTTGCTATGACATTTTATAAATGACATGTCCTCTGGGCCAATATGCATCGACTGCCTATTTCCAGGTAAACCCCTACCACATAACAAGGTACATTCCATCTTCACGCAGCGAATTAGATCAGTTTTCCTATGCTATTGCTTCACACTTTTGCATTAATATAGAAGCCGTGTGTGTTGTATGTGTGTTTGTCTGCTCCCTTGTTCCTCCTATTTCACGATCGTGCAATAGCACTGCATTTGGTCACGTGAAAAAAAACGTCCACAAATTGTGCCATCGCAACAAATCAGCAATAAGGACTTACAATGTCCAACACTTTTTATTAAATTGGTGCAGTAGCTGCGCAACAGCAGAGGTGATAAAATATTGAGAATTTGCACAGAAAGTTATGCGTATAATATAGGTTTAAAACCGTCCCAAACAATTTAACTTTTATACAGTTGTCTTCATCCATATTAATGATATATTCAGTCATATTTTGACACAACGCATTCCATTATTATTTTTTTCATCAAGAAATTCAGCAGAAACTATTTACCAAGGCACCACATCAATATTAATATTCTCATGCCAGTCAGTGTCCTGTAAAGCCCTTAATTATAATATTTATTCTAGAGTGGAAGTCTACAGAGAGAAGGGAAAATGACTGAGCTATGAGACCCTGTTTTTACATAATTGCCTTTCTTTCTATACTGCTTCACCTGATCCTTCTCAATGCACATGGTGTTTTGTATTATTGGATTACACAGATGTAATTTTATTGCTAATAGCGTTTATAAAATGCGTTTAAAGGTGATGCTTTAACTGTCACCTTTATAGTGCCTTTTATCACTGTAATCTTAGGTAATGCAACATCTCAGTCTACGATGGTCCCGGCTTCGAAAAAAGGAACATGCTTTGTTGAAACACATATAATTGTCCACTTAATTCATGTTTATTTCAGCAGCCAAGCCAGTCTATCAGACAAATTACAGTATGCTAATACCTTCAAAACTAAGTAAAGGCCTCTGCCAACAAAAATGCCCTTCCTCCTCATTATAATTTACTACGTTTCTTTCCTTATACAAAAAATGGCGATGTGATTTCATCAGCGCTTGCATGCACATTGCCATAACCGAGAAAGAACCATTTCTCTTGCTTTCTCTCTTTTCTCTGTTGTTCTCTGTATTTATGCAGACAATTTCAGAACATGGATTCCTAAAAAGTGGGGGCTGTCAGGAACTAGGGCAACAGCTGTATTTATTTTTCTTAAACAGGAAAGTTATTCATCATCTATTTTTGAAAAAAAAAAAAAAAGAATCACATCAAATCAAATGCTTCACAAAGGTCTGCTTTGACATTCCAGGTCAAGGGCAGGTTAAGGACATCCACTACTCAGAAATCTTCCTTTTACATAATGTTTGGACCTGTGTGAACAGCAGATCAAACTTAAGGGGCATTATACTCCATAACAACGTCTTTAAACGTCTGCAAGCTTTGCACACATATAACTCCCAGAATTCTAATGAAACTACACTAATCCTAACAGATTCTAAGACATGGCGAAAGGGCCATTTTTGGCTTATGAAGCTGTGAGGTTCATTTGCCCTTTGGAGATCCTCAGGCTTGAAAACACATTCTTGACTCCATCATTAGTTAATGACAATGCCCTCTAATTTGCCGCACACTGTGTCTTTCGAATAGACAGTTTTAGCTGGGTTAAAAAAATGAGTAGGTGCTTGACCTAGAAGGAACTGAATTGATGAAAAATTTTTTGACTCAGTAACCAAAGATATTCTATGCATTTTCCACTCTCACCTAGTTGTCTGATCTCAGATAAATTGGAAGAAAATACTATAATTTAATCTATCATTAACCGTATGAAGACATACAATGCGTGTTTGATTGGAGGAGGTAAAGGGTGACTAAATGTGGTAAAATGGCTTTAAAATCTATTTGGACCTAAACATGTATAAAATTCTAAGTACTGTGCATTATTTATGTTTGAATATACACACCAGAGCGCATATATTAGTCTGTGATTTGCATTCTTCCTGAAACAATTTTCACAAAACCAAAGAAGTAGAATTTTGAGAACCCAGTAACACAAAACTTCTCTGCCTCCCTATAATCCTTGCCTTGTAATTCTATTTTATCATGAAACTTCTCAAGACGTGTTCACTGTATCAAACCAATTTCTCAAAAGGTAGGAGCAGATCGGAAAAAAAAAAAAACTATAAAAGCCAGTGAGACCTATCATCTTGATTCTATCATGAAACAATTTACAAATTCCATTTAAATAGGCCATACACAATGCTTTCATTGGGTTAAAAGATTAATCAAGTCAGAAGTCATTAATATAAAAATTGACGACGGCCATTAATGGAATAATAAAAAAGTGGGAAAGGGATAGCATTTCATGAGGTGGAATTTATCATTGGGCTGAGTGTGACTCACCGCAGTGTTAAAGACGGTTCGGGGTTTGATACCTCTGAATACATTCTTAATCCATTATTCTGGTTAGAGGCTTGGAAGAGAATGGTATTGCATAATATATGCATAAATAGATTTTCCACGTTTGAATCGTTGCAAATAAGATTTTCCTTCTTTGCTCAAGGCATTTTTTTTTCTTTTTTCCCCCCAGCTAACTTTTTTCAATGAATGTTGTTCCAGAAAGGAAAAAACAGCATGCAACATATACCTTGTTTTCTTAAATTGAAGTAAAGTGTAAGGCTTCGTTTACATGTGGATAGACACTAACCATGAGAGATCACCAGGCAATATTCTTCTCCTGTAACGGGTTTTCAAAAGAAGTGGTTGTGTAACTGAATCTCGGGTCGCGTGTAACGTTAAACAGAAGCCCGCAAGTTTTTTAAAAACACAACTTGGAGGTCAGGAGAAATGGCGCGGCGGCAGGGAAGATTTTAAAAATTCACATAGTCAATAAGTGTCACAGCTGAAGATAACGTAATTGATATTATACAAATTAGACGCAAAAGGCTTTTTGCGGGCGGCTCAGCACCGGCTCCCAGCATCACTTGGCTCGCATCATTTTTGTATGTGCGGTTCATGTTGACATCTTTTTAAAATCCCGTTTCTTTAGATTCCCTCTAACCTGGAGCACTGTGTGCTGAATTCACAAAACCTTATCGGCTGGGTATTGTTACTGTGGTAAAAACAAACAGAAGAAAGTAGCAGTGATTCTAGTCTACACCAGTGAGGAATGCACTAGCAAACACACACGTTTAAGACGGACCCTGCTGGCAGTTTTCCCTCCTGGCTGTGTTTGCACCATAACTTCATGTGGAAGGAGTGGGAACAAAATGCACAATGAATGTTAGCACACGGTAGCAGATAGCAAACTGGCTAAAAACACTGCAGATTGCTGGTTCAAGCCCCCGAAAGTGCCCTGCTGTGCTACCCTTTGGCTAGATATCATACTGCTCAATTGCTTTGGCAAAATATCAATCTCTTTAAGTCATGTTTCATAAAAACCTCAGCTGAACAACAGAATAATTTGCTATTTCATTCTTATGGTAATTCATGCAGTAGCTCTCAACTGATATTTGCACATGACTGTAGTCGTGTTTTGGAATAGTTGCTTGTAATGGGAGGGTTGCTGGTTCAAATCCCAATCACAGCAGTGCTGCGGTGCCCCTGAACAAAACATTTACCCTCTATTATTCCAGGAATATTTCTTTCCACTGTAAACTGTTCAAAAAAATCTAAGTTACTTTGGGATAGAAGCCATCAGGTAAATAACAAATCAATAATCATAACGTGCAGGCAGGTTCCTAAGAAGACGAGATGTTACTGGCAGCGATCTTGCAAGACTCCTTAAAGAAACCAAAGCACTGCTGCCATGTAGTTGCCTTGTGGTTTCATTGCTAGATCCCTGAAAAATTAGCTACCCTGGCACAGTCTCATATTAGGAACTCAAACACTTCCAGGCTACATACCATCCTTTGTTCTTCAAGCTGAAAGACCACACTAGCAGGGTTTAAAAATAAATTACAGCAAAGGGTGCAAATTGTTGAGATTATTTGTGTTAGAGAAACAGTCCTTTTGCTAACACACAACTTCATAGATTTAATTTATGAACACTGTCTTTTTCTGGGAAGAAATACGTAGTGAGATTCTGACTTAAAACATCACTTTGATGCCTACAAACAGGGCATCATATTCACTTTCTTTGCTTTCTGCTTAGCTGGGAGAGGAGGCACCAGCGCTTTCCCCCCAGGTTTTACCGACAACATACAGGTGACGTACACATGACATACATCAAAAACCGAAAGGGAAGTCAGTAATGTCTGCAAGTTCCTCCTGCACAGATTCTTGGGACTATTTCCACCGCAGTTCGCAACGTTCTCCTTGAACTTCTTTTTTGGGGGGAAAACTGTCATTCTCTCTGCTCCAGAAAACTATTTCCTGCATTAAGTGCTTTAATCACAGTAGCGAGGGGGAAAGACACGTTGCTTCAGCACTACGGAGTACAAGCAGTTGCCGCCGCACCTTGATGGCAATATAGCGTGTCTGTCCTACTTTTTAGAGCGAGGCACTTGTTCTTCCTTGAAAGCGAGCTGCTTCAAGATCTCTGAAAAATAGATGGTCTTATAGACATTGAGGAATACCTTGAGGAAAGGGAAATAGCCACCCACCCATGCGTCTACACACAAACACACACATACACATTCGTGGGGGAAAAATATATATTGCAAACGGAGAAAAGCTCTCTTTGTTTTCATAAAATAGTGAGGAAAATACTTCTGCACATTTGCAGCAAGCCAATTAGTGTGGATTCGAGACCAGGTGGCTGGTATCCGAAAAGAGGTGATGCATGTCAGTGGGAGACGTGTTGAAAGAACCCATCATTACTACCCTTCCTTTTTTAAAGCTTTGCATTTCCTTCCCTCCTACTGTATCCTTAGTCACCCAGCCCCCCGTGTGTCACCTTGGATCACAGCGTCATGCAAATCCAGTTGTTTCAGACCCATTTGCTGACATGCAGCGAACTTAAGGCAGAATGACGCGTGCAAGTACAAGCGAGCAGCGCTGATTTTGGAGGAATCCAAACACTCTCACGGTTTAATCACCGCACCGGGCCTCAAGGTGGAGCGAAAGCCGTCTAATCTAGCGGGAGAATGGTCCTTAAAAAGTGTGAAAATAGATGTTTGTCGATGGCGGCTTTCACCGGGAAGCATCAACAGGATCTCTGAGTCATGTGGACGCCGGGTGGAGGGAAGCGTCTGGCTGTGTTTGTGTCGGGCTTCAGTGACTGACAGGGACCTGAGGAACTGACTCCAGTCGCTCTTTATTGATCAGTCATTTTGAGTATCAATCACATATTAAAGGGCAAACTGTCTTTTCAGGACAGCTCTGTACTGGGCTTCCACAGGCAGGAGAACGCAATAACAGTTATGAAAGGCTTCCTTATCTCGCTATATAAATAAATAAATGCGTAAGTAAATAAATAAGCTGGGGGTTTATTAACTTGAGACTTCTACAAAGAGCATCTTTCAGATATAAATAACTGTCTTCTAACCTCGTGCCACTAAGGACTTTTTTTGCCTTTTTTAATTTACAAGAATTAATGCATACGGAACCAAAGTACTGCAAGGTAGCCAGTCCAGATTTTCCTAAAATTGTTGATTAAAAAACATATTCCTCACTATTTGTTTATGTGTTGTTGCTGGATGGTCCCTCAGAACCAAGTACAAATGCAGCGTGTTTGCTTTAGTTTGCCAACAAAGTGTCTTCTTTGGTTCAATAAATATTTTTGTATCAAGTAAAACTGTCCTGTTTAATTAAATATATACAAAACATACAATCACATTGAAACGCAATCACTCTAACTTTGCCGTTATGACTAAAGCCGCTTTACTGATGCAAAAAAAGTAACTGTACCAACAGCCAAACTCCTGCTGTTGTTCACTTTTTGAATGTATAATCAAATTTGTGCTCTCAACATATAATACCTCATAATATGCATTCTGTTCTCATGCTGCTTTAATGTTAATCTTTCAGCAGAAGATTGAATAAATAATACTCAAATAATAAATTAATACTTACAACTGTAAGTTATCGGTGAATTACATTACTATTGGCATCTAAGATATTGGTTTTTGTGCAATATTTGATGCATTTGAAAGATGTAACAGATGAACAAATGTATCAGTCAATAATAATATGTTGCAATATTGGACTGTAGTCCTGCTCCATTATGAATCTGACATGTTATTAACCACCATCAACAACACAAATACCATGATCCTGAATTGTGTGGGGCAGTGCATATACCAACCAATCTTGTACAGTTAGCATCTCATTTCACACTGGTAATGTGGTGCCGTGAGGTTGCGTGAAGGTTAAATGAAGTTTTAGCAAACAGCAAAACAAAACTGCAGCAACGAATTTAAGACTTTTTTTCCCCCTTGTAAGAAAGAGACACAAAGACAAGAGCGTGAAGAGCCTAAGTATATGTTGCTCACTGTGTTGGCAAGCAATATCAACACACAGCACTCAAGGCACTTTACAATAAATACTGCAAATCCTGCTCTTTGCAAATAGTAATAAAACCGGAACAAAGGATGTGCTGAATGCACAGCAAATAATATACATTATGGCGATAGCAAAGAAATGGCATACAAGTGCAGTGTTTACATCCTGTTTTATACATGTTATAGAAAAAGCAAAGCAAAATCTGAAATTCAGTTAAGATTTCAGGGAAATCCAGTCTAGCCAGCTGAAAAACAAAAAGCTGTCAATCAAACAGCCCTTGCTGCCTCCCAGATAGTAGCTGATAATTGGTGACGCACAGATTTACCCTCACCAAATTTGAAATTCAAATATTTATGAGTAATTCAGATCCTGCTCTGTGATTAATTTATTTTATTTTTTCCTATTATGTTTTGGAAGTCGGTCTTTGTCAGAAAGTTATGAATGTCGTGCTTCGCAGACTAGCTGCTCAGTTTAAGAGGCAGAACAGGTGCGTAAGAGGTTGGACTGGAGAGACTGCTGATGTTTATGAATTTAAAAATATAATCATATTATTGAATGGGAAAACTACAAAATTGGAACACTGCTCAGTGGGGGTGTTTTGACTGATGATTATTAATAGTGTCTGCAAAGTGCAACAAAACACGCAGGAAGAGGGAAGCTGCCACCAAACATAATAAATGCATGTTCTAGAGACAGAGGAGGAGACAGTAGGGAGTGCAACCGAAGCTAGATATTAAAAATTAATGGCACTACCTCTGAGATTTACGACAACGTGGAAAACCAAAACCTAATGTGTGCAAGATGGATGCTTATGAGAGTTGTTTCCAAAACCACCAACGCCAGTGACTGATGGGCCTCATTGTAAGCCCTGTGCATTTTTTGGAGGTTCTTCCTCCAACTGCACTTTTCCCCCATGAGCCTATATCTGTGGGCAACTTCTGCTTCCCTTAGGCATGTTGGACCCACTTCATATACAAGCTTGAGTTCCTGTACATAAATGCAGTGTAAAAATACAAGAATCAGTAGCTACAGATTTCAGTGATATTTCCAGATTTAACCAAAATTATCTATATTTTGTAATTTACAAAAAAAATGGAACTTCTGTTGAGCCTGCAAAATTAGAACCTAGCTACTAATATAGTAGTATTGGTATTACGATGTGTGTGCGTGCGTGTGTATAGAGAGAAAGAGAGAGAGAGAGAGAGAGACACACACACACACACACACACACACACACACACACACACAGTACTGTGCAGAAGTCTTAGGCATGCAACTTGAATGTGTGTTGAGAAGTACAGGTAGATTCTTATCTACCATCAGGGAGGTTTCTGATTGGTCCCAAATTCATTCTGCAGCCTGAGAATGACCTCAAACACCCAATCTCAGTCATACACAACTATCTTGAGCAAAAAGAACGAATCCTGCAACAGATGGTATGGTCTCCACAGAGCCCTGATCTCAACATGATCAAGTCTGGGAGGACATGCAGAGACAGTCAAAGTCTGCAGAAGAAGTGTGGCCAGTTCCTCAAAATGTTTGGAAGAACCTACCAACCTCTACCTTAAACTGCATGCAAGTTTGCATAAGAGAATTGATGCTGTTTTAAAGGCAAAGGGTGGTCCCACCAAATATTGATCTGGTTGAGGGTTTTTTTGTCTACTGCACTTTTTAGAAGGTTTATTGATTAATAACTATTCATGGCATTATTTTTGGAACCATCCTTGCTTTATAGCATTTTCCCCACAGGTGCCTAAGACTTTTGCACAGTACTGTGTGTGTGTGTGTGTGTGTGTGTGTGTGTGTATATATATATATATATATATATATATAAAGGCAGAAATTGGAGGCACGGATAAATCACTGTCATTTCAGAAAAAGTAAACAATAGGACACTGGGCTCGATGATCTGCCAACAGCCCTGGAGAGCAATGCGGTAATCCATAACGCAGTAAGGCAGATGGTGCAATGAACTGAAAACTTAAATTCAGAAATTAAAAAAAAGTTATTTTTAATACTTGCTTTGGTAGTATGGACCATATAATTACATTTCTTGTGATATGTGATAAGTAATAGTATTGGCAATTTGCCTCCATCATCTTACAACTAGAAACAGGACTCATGGTGATGCTGCTGATGTTGGAAACTTCCAAACTAGCATGCCCCGACATGCAAGGTTTCTTCAGTGCCTGTGGTGTGCTGGCATCCATGCAGATCTAAAAGATATTCCCTCTGAAAGTCAGCCGATGAATTCATGACAGTAAGTTGTGCTTGGAGCCTCTACTCTGCTGATTTTTCCTCACTGGGTTCCATCAAGGCTGTCTCCTGGGATACTGGAGCCAAACAGCCACCTTGGTGTTCTGTTGCTCACCACTTCCCTGTATGGCCATTTGCACTGAGACCTACAAAAGACATGTAGCCATTTTTCACTTTGCTTTGGGGGATCGAAGAGGCTCACACAGAGACGGAGAGCTGCCAAATTTTTGCTTCATAGCAGCAACTTTCTGGCAAAAATCTGTGGCTGGTGAGCTAAAAAATGCCTGTTCAGGCTATTTCTCTATGGAGTTTGGAAGAACAAAAAAGAAAACAAAATAGAAAAACACTATATTTTGAAGCTTTTGAAATAATAATGAAGTTATTAGTAAAATACTCATATATCATAAAGTGTATGTTAGTCAGAAAGTGTAAGTTAGAATTTTTTTGAATGGATGCTGAAGGTTTTACAGTGTAACATGACAACATCTAAATCTTCTCAATTGTATAATTAAAAACAAGTAGGACAAATTATTCCTGGTAATCTAGATAAACCTGGTGATGGTATCAATCCTCTCACATCCTTTAAACAGTTAAATGAAACAAACGAAATAGAATAATAACCATATTTTGGCAGGACAAAATTGGTCCTTGGTGTCAAACCCCTCCAAAGCCAAGAAAAAATCCAGAGTGTCACAAACATCCAGAAGGGGGGGGGGGGTCACCCTAAAATAGCATTTAAAAAGCACTAGTGGACTCAATCGAGGAAAAAAAAAAAGAAAAATCACTGCAGCAGCACAAAATAACTTTGACAAAACACTCTGGTTCCTCATTAAAATGGCGACTGATTCAAATGCATGATGTTATTTTCAAACTGAAGTAATGAAATGTCCGCTGAATTTAAAAATTATTCGGAACAGATACAGTATATATTGCTGCTGGAATGATTTGTCATTAGGGCTATGCACTTTTTATATGCAACCCAGTCTCAGGCTGCACAGTGGACTGGGTCTAGATTCTGTTTGAAGTGCCAGGGATGCGGTAGGCGTGCACATGTGCTCACACAATTTGCAGTCATAATCATTAAGCACAAGGCGTAACTGCAGTTAATTATCTGTTTAAGTTTCCTTTGCACCCCCAGTAACAGCAAATAATTGGTGAGATTCCCCATTGCCCAAAACTATCATAGTTCATCAAGCATTAGGGAATTGATTTATTTTCCCATGCACTCTTCTGGTGTAATGGCCTGATCCGCCGCACGCCTAACTTGCGCTACAAAAGGGAGGCGGATTTCCTACCAAAACTGACTACATCGCTCACTTTAACTGCAATTGTACAAATTACATCAATCAGACTTTTCTTTTTTCAAGTAAATTTGATGCACGTGCTAATTATTTCTTTTAGGATGTCACATGGCTACACAAACAGTATGAACTCTTCAGTTATTTCTCTGCTAGATATTTCAGAACAAGTGAAACTGACAGACAACTCCATGGATCACTGTAAGCTCTGTCAGTTTGTTTGGCAGCATCTTCGCCTTGGTCCGAGGCCTGCTGTGAGAACGGTTGAGTGATACCGCTGGCAAAAGGTCAACTGCCAGATACCATGCAGAAACGATTAAGACTTAACAGTTTGCTGAATGCCTACAATGCAGTAAGTTATGCTTCGGAGCAAATGGCACCCTATTTAATCTGGCCTTCGGTGTTTAGCAGCACACGCTAATGACCAATTCAGCGATCCAAGGGTATATTTGATTTTGCTTGTTCAACATTACATTTGTGTCATAACTCCAGGCAATTTGGGGGGCAGAAACTGAACAATAACTCTCTCTATTAGTCTACACTAATAAGGGCAGCTGCAATCAGGCAGCCGTCTGCTGTTATTTTGGTGGTGTGGAAATGTGATGGGGAGATGTGGAAGACTGTGGATCTCTGTCCAGCTACAGTGCGTTTGTCCAGTTTGCAGTGATCATGGTAATGACTGGTTTCCATAACTACCAGTCACTGTTTTATTGGATGCAGGAGAAATGTTCTCACAAATCCTCCAGTGGATGAATATAGAGAGGTAGAATGACATATTGATTCAAACATGCATTCTACTTATTTCAGAACAAAATGAAGTTTTCTATTATGCAAAGCTTTAGCATCTCAAGAGCTTATTTCTGCGTGCGCACACACAACCTGCAGTAGCATAGCACATCAAAGAAAGAAACCCAAATGATCAGTAATAAAATATGTAAAGCATTTACTATGTGAAATAGCCCATATGAGCTAATGCCTTTACACTTATGTTGTCCTTCACGCTTCATAGCATTTTTAAAGAAAAGACACACTCTGAAAAGTAACACTGACCACATCGATCTTCAGTCTCAGCTGTATTTGCAACACAATAAATCAGCTCCTATTTATCCAAATTTTTTTGCCTAACTTTTCACCTTACAAACTTTTTTTCTCCTGTTAATGATAGATTGCCAGTAGTTTCAGTAGAACATTAAGCAATCAAATGACAGTATTTTTATTTCTCTGTTTTTGATTACAACTGTTGAAAAGTGAGCATCACATATCAATAGCAAAAATCAGTGAGGCTGCTGCACTTAATGCCAGATATTTTGTCAGTATAGTTAACTGAAGGAAACTTACTACTGCAACTCACTATCTTTGAGTTCTGCACATCAGTGGAACAACATAAATTTCGACTGTTGTGCCAAGACTAAATAAAAATTGACTGCCAGACCATTAGGCATTGGAACTGAATGCAAGTTCATTAAAGTCAGGCAGCTATGCAAAAAATAAATAAATAAACGTTGTCCTCTTCTATTGAGTAATTATTTACTGTCTTGCCCTGATTAAGATAATCTGTTTCACAAAGGAATTCTTATCATGCGGCATCAGCATGCACTAATTTTTACCGCACCACATGGAGTTCAAATAATATTACACTGTGCAAACAAAAATTATCAATAGTAAAGAACTGTATTCATTATTTCAAGGCTCCTGTTCTAAAATTTGATTTGGACTCAGTCTGACACTATGGTTTCATATAAACTGCAGCTGTGCAAGCAAAAATATGCAGATTTTGATGCTATAATAATCAACATGTGTAACATGTTTTTTACAAGAACCTCTGTTTCAAGTTATGACATGTTTAACCACTGACATGGGCCTCTGACACAAAATCTGTACAAATGCTGAATAATTTGAATAAACCTATGGCTTACAATCTTTATTCAATCCCAAGAACATTCTCCATGTATGTTTTTCAGCACAGCTGACTTAAAAAAACACCAAGCATGTTGAAATACACATGTAGAAAAAAAACCCAAAGTAATTTCTAAGAAATTCACACTTTCAATTGTAATTGCTAAGTGATTATACGATATAAAAAGAATCGAAAAGACTGTACCTAGTACTCCATATTCAAATCATTTCAATTCAATTGAGTTCATTTCATTTTTATAGAACGCTCATCTCACCAGAGTGACACAGAGCACTGAACAATGTTCCAGAGAATAATAGAGAAGCAGCAGCAGTTTCTTGTTCCCCCTTATTTCCTTTATCCATTTCTTTATTAATTTAGCTTAATTTTGCATCATTGAATTTTATTGATTTGACCCTTTCAGATGCTGCAACAACACATGGCAAAAAATAAACAAGCAACTGATACACTAAATGCCATAAAATGACACACTGACAGTGAGTGTTAAGACCAGCTTGAGTCAGGTATGTTAAATCGCTGATCTGAGTGAAGCCCCCATGTTTCATTCAAGGATCTTGTGTGGAAAGATATTTTGATAGAAACTAGGGAAGCAGCTCCCAAAACATACTGCGAATAAAGTACCATTACAGCTACTTTAGATTAAGGTCAAATTAACATTGCAAACAAGCCATCCTCTAAAATAGCAGCTAAATTTATGCACTCATTGCAGGATTCAGTCTTTAAAAAATAACTGCATGGACAAAAAAATGTCTTAAGAATCCTTCAGAGAACAAATACTGGGAAATGCCATTAGAGGACATGCATAATTGATTTAACAAGTTTAGCACGTATGAAAGACAGAAGTGCGCCGAGGGCTAAGGATGAGGCGTGAGCAGCGCGCGCTGCCCCGCACACACCGCGGCTCCTTTGATCGGCCTTGTACTTTTTTCACTGAAATGGAATTTTTGTTCCTTTATGTCTGAGCAAAGGATCCCGCTGTGTGGGCGCCAGGCTCCTGACAACACCCTGGCCGGGCTGTGCCACCAGAGCTCCCCGAGGGGCCCCACAAACACTCCCCCCCCCGCCGAGCTCAGCAACGCTTCGAACCCGCGAGTCCCCTTGCGCTCGATCTCGTCATTTCGCGATTGAGGGTGTGCGGTGCTTTCGTTTTGCTTTTTTTTAACTGCAAAAGTTCACTTGCGCATCTGCACGGGAAAACGCGACGTGTTCGGGGGGAGCAGCGCGGTAAACGGCAGGAAAGACCAAAACGCAGTAATTCCTGGCGGCGCACGAGACCACTTCTCACCTATTAATCGCACCGCGTAGACAGGGATGCGACCAGAACAGCATTCATTCCCACAGCAGCTCCCAACACGGTCCCAAAAAAGTGCCCCCGCCCCCCGCAGATACCTCCATCCCACCACGAGCAAGGCAGCAAGAACAACATCAATAAATCACACCGATTTGACAGCCAGTAAAAGTTGACAGTATCACAGATGATTGTTTACATCACCGCGTGAAGGAATACAGTACTATACTGTACCGCATCCCCACAGACAATCTCTCTCTTACACACACACACACACACACACACACACACATACACACACGCGCGCGCGCGCGCGCAGCTGTGCCTCTCCTCAGCAACGTATTAATATAGGATGCTCGGGCACTGCGCGCGCTTACAGCAGGCAGCTAGTGCGTTTGAACACCGGAGGCGGCAACATGCCGGTCAAGTAGCGCGCGCCGATGCGCGAGGCGAGCAGGACCTACTTTAAGATGGCACTGTCCCCCTGGCGCACCGTGATGTTGTCCATGGGCTTGGAGAAGGACTCTCCGCTGCGAGCCGGCACTCCTGCGGGCAAAAGGAAGAGCAGTCTTAGGGCCACGGCCAGCAGGCACCTCCAGGACACCACAAACTGACCACATAAGCCCATCTTCGGTCACTTCGGAGCGCTCGGTGTCACACTCCCGTGTTCCTCCACTCCCAAGATTTAAACTCCACCAGATATCGCCTGTTGTACTGATCCACGCGCGTGCGTCGCCGCCAATCGGGAAGGCAAATTCGCAGATTATTTATTTATTTTTATATACTTTTTTTGTAAAGGCTTAACGCGGAGAGGTGAACAAGGAGCTCCAGCCGCAGCGTCCTTGAAAGTGAGGAATGACCGTGCGAAGTGCGGCGAGGGGAAGAGCAGCCCGGCGCGCGAGCGGCACGACGCCTCCAACTGTCTCTTCCGCTCCGCACGCGCTGTCTGTTATAGTCCAGTGAAGCGCGCGCGGATGCGGGCAGCGCGGACTGCGGGTAGCGATGCTGCGCACTTTTCCGGAGGCAGAAAAAGTCGACCGACAGCAAAAACTAACCGCACACACGCACACGCACACCTAGTAAACGTGAATATTTAAATATGGCAACAGCGGCTGTGTTACTTTCCGCTTCGCCTTATGAATAAAGAATTTCCGCTTAGTGGACGAGCGTAAGGAGTGATGCGCGGCGGTGCGTGCTCGTGTGCGCGCTGTGGTTGCACTCCGCAGTGCTCTCCGCCTCGCTCTCTCTCTGTGGCGCAGGTTGTGTGAGACTGTTAGTGAGTGAGTGAGAGTGTGTGCGTGTGTGTGTGTGTGTGTGTCCGCCGTCGCCATGGAAGCAGTTTACTAACGCGGGTTCAAGCCAATTAAAGTGCGCCATTAATGATCAGGCGCTATAGCGCGCTGTAACGTCCGCTGTTCCCCTTAATCGCCCTTAAAATCTGCACATTAAATATGCGTCAATTCCGGACCGACTGCTGGCTTAATACGGCATTTCAAAAGCCTTAAGATGAAATATGGTGAATTTGCGCTTCTTTCTACTTTCACATCTCGCGGATTCCTCTTAAGATTGCAGGATTGCGCAATTTCTATTTATACGTTTTGCATAATAAATAGCTTATGCTATGTTAGATATCTGTCTTTTTGCCATCAGTGTATTCAGGACAGGTGGGAACATGGGGAGGAATGGGGGGGGGGTGATTCCATTAACTTGATCAGAGTTAACCTGACAAGAACAGATAGTTGGGTTCCAGGTAGACCAAGCATTAAATATACTGAGGCATGTATGTGACCGTTAGAAGAGAATTATGATGATAAACCCCGTTTGGAAAAGTGGGCTAAGATAAGACTTAATTAAAAATATATCTTCTTCCGAAGTAACCTGGGCTTTAACATGCAATGCTTATTCACTGGCTTTTTAATTAAAACCTTTAGCTGACCAAAGCACTTATAAGGTGTCGTCTTAATTAAAGGAGAGAAAAGAGGAAGTCTCTCAGCTCAAGGATATGTTTGGAAAAAAAAAGAAAACATTTTTTTGTAAAGATGCACAAAAAAGAAGGACCATTAAGCACACAAAATAACAAGATGTTTTTGATCAACTGAGAACATGTCCTGATACCATAACAGCAATAAATGCATGTCTAGTTTTAGATGTTGGAAATACATAACAGTTTTTAGTATTTTTTTATGAAATTGGAACGCTGTAACATTGGGCCGAGGCCCTTGGAGGAGCAGGGTTTGCGCTGCAGAATTATCAGTATATTGAGCAAGATTCCCATCCCATCCTGCAAAGAGAATTCATCCACCAACAGTAAAGTTACCCTTTAGGCATCAGATATCTTTCTATGTTCTTTATGTTCTGTAAGACAACCCAATCTGATAAGTTATGACATTGCAGTTGAGGGGAAAAAAAAAGACATATTGCTCAGAAATGTAGAAAAGACACCTTCCTTATACTGAATGTAAACAAAATGCTAACAAATTGAAAGGACATTTGGAACAGGAAATATATACATTGTGCTAATATAATTGCAAATCAGTGGGAAAAAAACATTTATTGCTGTGTTGGACACCTTAAGCTCCTTCTAAAAATATGTAGTGGTAAAGCAACAGCTGAAAACCAGAGTTTAAGGTTGGCGTAACATTGATATAAAGAAGACCGAATGCCACAAATGTTTATTCCCACAAAGGTGCAGTATTTTTGCCACACTTAACAGCTACAGTGTACGAAGCTCAGGTAGAGTGTGGTGTTTTCTGATGGACATTTTTCTTAATCACATACTGCCAAGCCTGTCATACTAATGCAAATGCAACATAGTCAAACCTATAGCTTTCTGCACTGGTTTGCTGCCACTTCACCTGCCTTTCTTTTGAACATTTCTTTGAAATGCAGACATTTAAATAAGGGGAAGGAAGCTGTGGACACTAAGACGGACAACGCCAAAGGCACCGCGTGAAAAGAGACTGCAGGGACACAGCAGAACAAGCACCTTCAAGGTCCCGCGTGAGACAGGCTAAGCTATTTGGGGGAGCGAGCCAAGCATGGCGACCGCCGTGCCGATCATATCGTGGCGAGGCCCCGTGTGACGTACGGCGTGGAGTTTGTTTGATTTATTCAGTGCCACTTTAACAGACTTCAGTCAGGAGAAGATTAAACACATGCTACCCATCATTATTACAGAGCTGGCACACTGAGCCTCTCTGGAAACAAGGGAAATTATAGCCTTGAAGAACATAGAATGGGAGGTCCTTGATTCGTTTTGCAATAGATGATCCTCTTGGATTTCAGACATAACCTCATTGCCTGGCTGGTGAGAAAAGTAATGGTCTGGTCTACACAAGCACGACGAATGCTGTTATGAAGCCTTCAAGCAACGTTCTTTGAGGAAAGTAGGGGGGGAAACTGATCATCATAACCCAAAACGATATTTGTTTTCCTAGCTGATTATTTTGAGTGTTTTTTTTCTCCCTGCACTGACTCAGTTGTTGATAATTAATTCTTCCACTTTTTTTGTTCTTTTTTTCATTTTTATATTAGAAAATGTGCCATAGCGTGCAGACCTTACATTCTGTTTACAGAGGTGCCCAGAGTTTAGTCAAAGTTTTTAAATACATATTAATAAAAAAAGAGGTTTTGATTAGTTTAATCAATAAACTAATGAATTAATAAACGGTAAACGTATTTCTTGAAAACCGGCTTGCTGCTGACTTTAAAAAGGATTTTTGAAAAAAAAGCATGACAGTTAAAACGTATTCATACCAGGAAATTTCAGGACAAAAAAAAAAAACAAGTTCATATTGCATCACAGTTGTCATTTTTAAAAATATTTCCCAGAAAGTGGTGTCTGGTTAAAAACTTTCATCCACATTAAAAGTTACATCTTTGTGACACGTCACTGCGATATGGCCATTACATGAGTAAGCAATGACTCATAACCTCTTCCTCTCAGATGGTCGTTTTACATTCTGAGATTGTTTTAAACTTTGTTTTCAGCAGGCACACAAAACACTGTTATTCTCAGTAATGAGAAGTGGATTGTTCTTAGAAAAAGGACATAGTGTTTTGGCGCCATTCTGCCAACATGTAAAAAAGTGCATTCAAGACATCACTTAATGCATAATTTCACAAACTCAAAAGGAGAGTTTCTGATTTCTTTGTATAAACTTTCAAAACGACTATATTTCAACCTATATTTTTGCTATTTACTGTGCCAATGGCGTGTTATTTTCAAAATTTGTAAAAGTTCTTCAAACTCAGTGTGAGGACAAATTAAATAATGGAAGCGGTTCGTGGAAAAGCAGACAGAGCACAAATTTTCAGTGGAGGATTCTAATGAATGCAATGTAGCCCAAGGTTAGGCTAGATTTGTGTCCAAAACTGGCAGAAAAACTTTGAAGAAATAATATCACAGTTAGAAATGAGCAAGCTGAGCACGGCGGACCAGCAGGTGTCAGCTATGAAAGAGACTCGATACTCAACACCTTAATACCGTGTCAGGTTCTAAAGCTGCGATGAACGTTTAAAAGAAGTGGAATAGTTGGTGTTGGCTTGTTGGGGCTTTGCTTAAATTCCAATTATTTTATATAACCAGGGAAATAATTTACCATTTTAAAAGCATATAGCAAACAATGAACAGAAGAATAGTGTCACACACAAAAGCTTGGCAATAGTTCTTATAATCGTCTAAACAAAAGCCTTTAAATGAACTCAGAACTCGGTGAACGCCTCGGTACCCCAGTCACAACAAAAACTATGATGTCAGGAACTATTTTTATTTTTACCACTGGTCAACGTGCAAAAAAAGCTTAGCTTGGAATGGAGTGTAAAACTTGGACCAGTGAACACTGAAAAGAAAAACAACAATAACCATAGTTATTATCTATCTGTCTACTTGTCTGTCTATCTGTTTATTTTGTAATTTGTTTATCGCTATATTTCAGTGGCTTTCGTTTTGCAGTAAACTAAAGGATGCCATCAGCCTGCATTGCCTGTTGTCAACAGCTAGACATATTTGCTGTTTAAGTTTATTTGATGGTGAAGGAATACAATGATTTAGGTGTCCAGACCAGGCTGTGACAAAAACGGTCTTCACAAAGTTCACACATGCCAGGATGATAACACCTCAGTACACACTGTTAAACTGACTCACTGGTGGTTTTACTCACATCGCAATGAATTCAGACACTTTCCACAGCCTCCCCAGTCACCAGATGTAAACATGATTGAAACTTCATGTGATGTTCTGGGGCACATATTATACAGATTTCAACCTTCTTCGTCATTCAGTGAAGTGAAGTGAAAGCTTTTCTTCTACAATAATGATCTCGCATACCACTATAAACAGACCAGGACTCTTACGCCATTTCAAAGAGGATCGAAAGTGATAATGATCAATGGGTTTTGATACCCTTGAGAGGAGGTGGATAAATGATAGTTAGCAAGCTAACTAGATGAGTGGGATGGATAGACGGATGGACCGACAGACTGGCAGATTGATTGATAACAAGGACATTGTTTTTTAACTGACTGGCTGGCTGCTTTACACCTGAAATTCCAAGTGAATTAAAAGCTGAGCCACATTAATCCCAGTTCTTCCTAGTTTGTAGACTGGATCTATCGACCTGTAATGTGACCAGCAGAGGGGAATAAACTATGTTCGTGTCAACAAATAATGTGCAGTGCAGATCTGAGTTGTCATATCACGAGAACGATAACGTCCCTCCCCAGTCTTAGCAGTTTTACTGCATTTAGCATGGTTAGCTGCTATTAAAACACAGGGTTTAATTTATCTAGGCTATTTCATATGCTTTTATAGATGATGAACACGGATGGGAGTTTCCCTTATTGAGCAGGATTATTTCAAACTTTAAAGATCTCCTTTCATAGCATTCCATAGCAAAATACAGGAATTGAAGTTCAACCCAATGGTCTGTATAGTCTGTACAACATCCTGTGATATGTATTTTCTACAAAGAAGTTTTCAACAGAATAATCTTACTGAAAGTTTATCCTTGCCCTCAAAGGATACCCTCTATATTCGTCTTCCCTCTTCCTGCCCATCAAAATAATCAGAACTTGATACCTGCTGGGCAGCAGCACTGGATATGGAGTATCTCATGCTGAATCACCTTAAAACGGGGTCAAAAAGTTGCTGGAGGCAAGGCTGAAAGGGCTAAACAAACAAACAAACAAACAAAAAATCATAAACCTGTGCGTTTCCAGTCCATTTTGCTAAATTCTATCTATACTTTTTTATTTTTTTGCTTTTGTTGGCTGCTAATCACTGAGGACAGAGATTGATGCTTCACCCTTACAAATTCCTCCTTGCAAAATAAAACCACTGCTTCCCTTAACTATGACACAAGCTCAAGGAATAAAAAGCTAAATTACTCACAAAACAATTTTAAATCTTTTTACCCCACATTCTGTGCAAAAACGCAGCACCTTACAAAAGGCAGCTGACAGGTTCAGAAGCACCCAGGAAAATTATTCGGACACGTGAGAGAAGCAGCGTTGAGCGCCGAGTTCAGCCGAATCATATTTGTGTTTTTTTCGCTTACTTGTGACCATCATATTAGGGGGTGCAAATTAAAAAATCACTGACCTGCTTCAGAAGATGACATAAAGATTATATGCTGCATTCCTGTCTTTAGAAGAACTTTGTGTAACTATGTAATTAAAATAGCATTTAGGTAATTATGTGTGAAATAGCAGCCTAATAAATTAAAAGCTGGACATTAATGGTTTAATGAAACTAATGGACTGTCAGATTGCATCCAAGCTGCCAAGCATCGGTCCACATTGATATTACACTTATTTGTATCAAACCAGGTGTCCCTGGTCCCAAAAGAACAATAAAACAAGAAACTGAAAATAATAACTTTGGAGGATTGCAATCTTTCCTGGATTCAAGCAAAATTGCTATCACAAAATTTTCCCCCACAATTACACATAAAACTCTGTACCTAAGAGGCCCTTGAGAGAACGAGGCATATGGGCTGACAGAGTAAATTATCACTGCTGCTGCTTTTCTTGCTTCCATTGTTACAAGCTGGCGCCTCCAAACACATGACTTAGCAGATCTAAAATTAAAAGGTTTATGACCTCTGGCTTTCTTTCTGTTTGTATACAAAAAGGTCATATTTTCAGATTTAGCAGCTTAAAAAGGATCATCTGTAAACACTCACTAACATCACTTATTATAATGTGGGCATGTAGAAAACTCTTTACACTTTATTGGGTGAGGGGAGGGGTGGCAGAAAACATCATTATCTTGATGTTTTATCTCCTAGCAACAGGGTCTCATACCTCCATTTTTCCAGCTTTCAAATTAATCTGGTTCATAGGTTTATTTACGTTCAATTTTATGTCCAAATATATGTTTTATATGGAAATGTGACCCTGGGTCAAATTTAATTTAAAATAGGGTGTTTGGAGAATAACTTGCAGTCCAAGTGGCAAAGTGACTGCCACTGAGCTTTTTCCACGTAGAAACAGATGCATTGGCTTTTCTTTCTTTCTGTCGTAGGAGATGCTGCAGTAGTTGATGACCTGCATGTTAGCCTGAAAGTTTGCAGGTTTGAATCCCCAGAAGGGATCCTGCTATAAGAGTCACACAAATGGCTGGGTAAAAGATATGTTTGGTAATAAATGTCCATCCTTAAGGCAGCCCATTGGCTTTGCTTTCCCCCCACTGGAGAGATCACCCCTAAGAAAGCAATTAATAAAAACCTCTGAAATCCACATTCCGTCAGCCTCCCTCCCAGTGCACCGCACCCCAGTAGCCATTTTCACCATTATTTATTTATCTGGCAGCTATATTTTTTCTTATTTAATAGATGCTTACTTTTACCATTACACTTGGTAACTTCAAAGTCACTTTTAATACCAAGTCACACACAATAAAAGCTGAATTAACAGCTTAGGTTTTGTAAAAAAAAAAAGCATCTAAACACTAGAAAATATTCTGTAAGACTTCAATTCATTATCAATAACCACTTGATCACGGTGCATCCCAGACATGACACCAATACACTGGAACACTTCCACTTCATTATTTTTTCAACAGCTCCAAGCAACATTAAAAATAAAATTCTTGTACAGTTATAGAAAATAAAAAGTATACAATCTCCACAACCCTATGTTCAATGCCACTGACCTCATGTAAGCATGTCTAAAATTCATGTCTAAATTGGTTGACATTCAACTTTTTTATCTGCCCAACCAATAAAAGCTTAATAAAAAAGATGCCCCTCAATTTATTTAGAGGGAAGGTTATCTAAAAATGGTTGTTCCTGTGTCTCCATGGGTTACCAGAGCTCCAGTTTCCTACAGTCCACAGACGTGTGTGTCAGGTTAACCGGTGACTCTAAATCACCCATAATGTGTGAATGTGTAAATGTGTGGCTGCCCTGCAGTGGACTGGAGTCTAGGGTATGTCCTCTCTAGCCTTAGGGACCCTGACATAGTTAACAAGAGTGAGTGAGTTTGAGTTACCGTATGTAAAAATGCTGGTTATAAAGTACAGGTATCCCTCGATTTACGTGTTTTTGCTGGAATGTGATTTGATTTTTAATACCATTGCTCAAATTTATCTGTCAGTCCTCAAATTACTCACTGTATGTGTATGTGTTCTCCAGAAGAACCCCGGTTAGCCATTGATCCAAGCTGGGGTTTGAGTAGGAATTTTTATGACTAAATGACATTCCTAACATCAACCCCTATGGTTTGCATGGGGTAGGGAGCCTCTTCTTAATTTTTGCCTTTCTAGCTCATGGATGCCCTGCATGTGCAGTCTCATTTCGCACCGTATGTGGCATCTGCTATGTCCTCCTGGGTGTGAATGGACCAGACGTCCGTTTATCACTGTTAACCCAGGAAACTGTCAGCGAATCATTGGAGAAGAGATTCTCCTTGTGTGATTGATACACACTACTTGCAATCTGGTCAATTCATTCACAAATAACTTCCTGTAGCTTTTGTTACACCCCACTGTACCCCTAGGCAGCCTAGGGGTCATAAGACCACGCAGCACTGGGTACTTTTAGCATCTGGCTCCTTTTATACATGGCTTGCAAAATGGTTCCCATGTCTCATTCGTTGCTTTTTGTCTTCTTTGGGGTGGCTCTACTCACAGGTGCTGTTAAATGCACTTTGACCGTTGACCTGCCGCCCCCATTTTATTCTGGTCTATGCCTGGATTCCCCCCTTGTCTACCCCCCCTGTTCTAAATAGGACGTGTTTAGCTCTTGCACCTTTCCTTTCCTCTATCTCAGGAGCAGTTCCGTTGGCTGATGCCTCTTTGTGTCAGATCTGTTCCACGTCACTCTGAGCTGCATCCAGTTTCCCTTCTCTTAGGACGATCTCCTCTCGCTCAGAATGTGCATCTAGCAACTGAACTAACCCGCTCTCATTTGGAGCCACGCCTGGATTCCCTCATGCACCCGGCACCGAGTTTTTTGGGGGGCCCCCAACCAGCTTACTGCCTCTCACATCCTTGTTCTGCTCCAGATACGCATGTCAGCCCGACACATTAGCTATTGCCTTTTATGTTCTATGGTTTCAGTTCCCGTACCAGTTTTACTGATGCAGCTGTCTAGTTCATTTTCCCGCTCTCAATTGTTGCTGGTATTAAGCTTGTCCACTCTGACACTCTGTCAGTGCCATTGTTCTCCTTGAGTCTTTGTTCTATTCAGCTCACTCACTGCCTTGCAAACATGTCACTAAGGCTCTGAGTTGTTTAAGACATCCAGTTATTTTTGATCCCACTATTTATTGCGTATGGTAGTTCTTGGATGACACCATTTGATCCGTTCACTCCTTCATTGCTGATACGCCCCTGTTTGGTTCACATCTTTGTTTACTGTCAACATAGTTACTGTTTACCTTCCCTCCTTTCCCCACAATTCACACAAGCCAAATGGTTTGGGTCAAATTCACCATCACCTCATCATTCTGCACTGCACAAATACATCTGCATGGCCCCACAGTGCCAGCACACACCTACACCTCAGTCAAGCATCAAAACGAACATATGTCACCTTGCATTTTTGACTTAGTTCATTCAAACTAGATCATGCAACACTCCAAATTCCTAGGGTTCAGCAAACAAGGAATGCATGCAACCTGCAACATTACAAAATGTTTTTCTAAATCAAACTGTAACTAATATCTACAGAATGGCTAGAAGGGCTGGGCTGCTAATGGTCCTTGGACCTCAACAAGTTTATTTTTCTCCCTGTTGTTGTTAGTAGGAGGTTTTTTTTTTTGTTTTCCTCTCCTCAAGGCTGCCAGTCTGGCTTTGCTAGGCACCAGAGTAATACATCACCTCTGCTTTTGTAACTGTTATAGCTGCTGTTTAAAAAATGAAAAATGAATGAAAGTGTCTGTTCACATCATAAGGCGCTTTAACTTATGCATTTCAACACATAAATCTTGTGTATGACGATCGTTCCTTAATGGGGGCTCCACACCCTGCCTGTTTGCACTACGCCATATTTTCTGACCGCATTTACAGTCAGCTGCTTGACCTCCCATGTATTTAACCTCTCACCAATTTCAGCTGTTTAGATTCCACAGAGTTTTGGGAGGCTCAAAAAGAGTACTTGATAGCAGGTGCGGAGCCTCAAGCGGACTTTAAGCCAAGATGAAAACTATACGAAGAATCCCCCCCTCCTCCAACAGATAACCAGTTTAATACTTCTTACACCAGAAGTGAGCAGCAAGAGGATTTGTTTGCTCTGCGGATACATTTTGTCCATGAGCCTTCTCTTACTTCACAGATTTACTATATTTTTATGCCAGGATATAGTGCTGTTTGTGAACTGTACAGCCCTGTTTAGTCGACCTTTTTCCTCAGTAAAATCCTTTGAATCTGCAAGATGAACTTAGCCGTGCACATCTACCTGCACATTGGCATTTCCTTTAATAAGCTATTCAAACAGTGTGTGATTCATCATTCTCTGTGCCCTCATTTCCACCACTGAATATGCACTCCAGCCAAGTAAACATGTACAGTATACTGAACAGACACAAAAAAATACATTTAGAATGATCACCAAAGGCTTTTAAATTTGAGAAACTAGGTAAGGCTCATGGTTGCTAGGTCTGTATTCCCTGATATTTTTATAGCATCGCACAATTGTAGATTTACCTCTAACTTCACTAGTGAAGAAGAGGAAGCTGGTGCTCCCTGGTGTAGTTGGCATCAGCTGTCTGCCTAACTTTGAGCTCATCTCCACTTCGTTTTACCTATTTAAAAAAATCTTCGACTCAAAACAAAATATCGTCCATCAGTCCCTCTACAGGGTGGCATCTGGTAGCACTGTCATCTCCCAGCTCTGCCATTAAGGCTCTGAATGTGACTCCTGCTCTGTCTGTTTATTTTGCCTGTTCTCTGAGTGTTTACATGGATGCAAACCAGATGACATGCAGTTTGCTAGATTATTTCAATATTATTAGTTATGCAAGTTCACTTGTGCCCTGGAATAGACTGGGTTCCTTGTCCACAGTGCTCCAAACCTTCACAGCTCTGGATTCCTATAACTCTATGCTGGATTCTCAGAATGAATGAATGAATATCTCTCCATATAAATCACTGTCTATTATTACTTATTCATGTAGTTGATGTTTTTTGCCAAAGCAACTTGCAGTGATTTATCTATGTATAAAACTGGGCAATTTTACTTTTCCTGGAGCAAAGCTGGGCAAACATCTTGCTCGCAGACATTATAAGCAGGAGTCGGATTCAAACCAAGATCCTTCAGGTCCGAGGTAGCAGATGTAACTATCGTGCTTCCTACTGCACCTCTCTACAGCTTAAATAAAACCCAACTGTTTGGGTCCTTCTATAACCTGGTAACCCTGACAGTGCTCCTTTCTTGGTGTTTGGCAGACATGTGCAGCCCTGCTGGCAAGTTATTTGTTTTCTGCAAGCCCACTCAGTCCATAACTTGAATCCATAATAGAGAACAAACTGCAAAGTAAACCAAAGGCTTATGATCCAAAACATTTAATATTTTACAATTTTTCTATCATTAGCACAACCGAAATTCATAAGTAGTTAAATATACAGTACTGTGCAAAAGTGTTAGGCTTGCAACTTCAATGTGTGTTGAGAAGTACAGGTAGATTCTTATCTACCATCAGGGAGGTTTCTGGTTGGTCCCAAATTCATTCTGCAGCCTGAGAATGACCTCAAACACCCAATCTCAGTCATACACAACTATCTTCAGCAAATAGAAGGAATTCTGCAACGGATGGTATGGTCTCCACAGAGCCCTGATCTCAACATGATCAAGTGAGTCTGGGAGGACATGCAGAGACAGTCAAAGTCTGCAGAAGAACTGTGGCCGGTTCTTCAAAATGTTAGAAAGAACCTATCAACCTCTACCTTAAACTGCATGCAAGTTTGCATAAGAGAACTGATGCTGTTTTAAAGGCAAAGGGTGGTCCCACCGAATATTGATCTGATGAGGTTTTTTTTGTCTACTGCACTTTTTAGAAGGTTTATTGATTAATAAGTATTCATGGAATTATTTTTGGAATCATCCTCACTTTATAGCATTTTCCCCCACAGCTGCCTAAGACTTTTGCACAGTACTGCACTTATAATCTTTAATGTTTAACAAAGAACCGAGAGCAGGTGTATTTATTCCAGAAATGTCCTTGTTTATGAATTTTCGGTGTTATTTTATGTTTTTTCACAAAACTAAACTAGACATCTAATACAAACTGTGAAAAACATTAAGTCTCCGACAACTCAAAAATTTAATTTTTAATTAGATTTTACAAATTTCTGGGGAAAAAATCCAGGAATGCACCACACCTTTATGAAAAGCAACAGAGAGTATTTAGTTTGCCTAATAGTTTAGTTTACTTGAGTGAACTGCTTTGCACTTACATTCTAAGTGATTTTTGTAGGGGACGTATTGCGATTTAGTAACTCGGAATCCTTCGTCAGTGTTCAGTGTGACCATGTAAAGGAGGCTGCGGTGTATCATTGCTGTTTGGGAGAATATGATTCCTGCACCATCAGATTGCATGAACTGTGCACAGCAGTGCATTGCTCTGTTGTAAAAAGTCTAGGGGGCACAATTACCAGTGGGACTGAGGAAGAACACGTCAGCGGTGAGAAGAAAAATGGTTTTAAATCTGCCTCATTTGTCTTACCTCTCAAAGAGTTTCTGAAGCTTGACACATCACTTCGAAGAGCAGCTTCAACTGCTTGTAGCCATTAAAATAAGCTTTCTTTTAATTATTTTTTTTTGCCTTGCATAACTGTATGTATAAGGTTAGAGTTTTTGTATTTGCTTCCATTGTTTAACCCCAGCAGCTTGCAGTGTTTTACCCTTCTTTAGAGGAACAGTTTACTGTCAGTTTCATGTTCGGTGATGCTACAGCAGTGGTGGGGCTTGAACCACCAACTTTCATATCTCAACCCCATCGACTTGGCATTACTCGCATGTTTGGAAAACAAAATATATATTTTTCATTGTCTAAAATGCCCGAAAAAATGGACACGTTCCCTTCTACTTTTATATGAAGAAGATGCTTTAGGAGGTGGACAAAAGGTTTACAAGAAACAAACGCTTGCTGGACCTACAGATAGTACTTGACACAGACTTTTGTGGGCCATTTTGAAGCTGATGAGCTTTATTCACATCCCTCCATTTTAGTGACCCTTAAATTCTTTTATTGGATTTTCTGGAAAATTGGTATCTCATAATAATGAACTAGAATGTGGGGTTGAGGGAATTTTACAGGAACATTTTAAAGCCCAGTTTGTATATAAATGTTAGATTATGTATGCAGATTTTATTATATGAAAATCTGTAATTTATTAATCATAATATTGCTTCCCACAAATTTAGATATAGTCAGTGATTCATCACATCATTTATTTTTTTCCACATCATTCTATATGAATTTGTGTTACCTTTTGATTATTCAGAGATACATTTTCCAGTTTCTTTTATCAATTCTCATTTACATGTCTATTTTCTTTTTTAATGGAGCACATGTAGCCACAGGGAGAGAAATAAATTCACTTCAATTCTGTAGTGTTTAGAGGTCATACCTAGTGTTGGTGAGAGCTGTTGATCGATAACATGATGACAAATGTTGCACAGATTCGAGGGATAAATCATTCAACAGCTGACAATCAATGGGCAAAAGTGGAGACGACATTTATTTAAAAATATTTATTATTATTATTTTTTTAACATTGGGTTGCTAACCGAAACTATTCTGTTAAAAATTGCACAGCTGTGCAAATGTATAAGTTCATGCTGTAAATTGCTTTTTAGAAAAATGAAGGCCCAAAAGTAGTAATAAAATATTAAAATTAAAGGCTTACCCCCTGGTTTTACTTATTAAAGCTATATTCTAGAGTTTAAAGAACTTAGCCCATAAATAAATTGAGGGATACCTGTGTTATTTGACTTTTCATTTTTCATTCATAGCAAGGCATCTGCCAGCTTTGTTTGTCTTGGATTCCGTTGCAGAAAAATAACAGAATTAATTATTGAATTGTTCTACATATCCGACTGGATATTTTCTAGGCTGAACAGGAGATGAGAGCTAAAACCAGAATATAAGCACTCCATCAAACAATTTCAATGCCATTAATGTCTCTTGCAAAATAAATAAATAAATAAATAGATATTGGGGGAAAAAATAATAAAACGAGTTTAAAGCCAAAAGGAAGGATTTATTATTGCTATCAAGACAACGGCAAAGTAAATCGACACTATTACTCTTTACTCTGGTATGGCAGCCCCTGAAGGAGCAGTAAAGATATATCATCCTACCTGTAACCCAGGAGTGGCGAATAACTTTACTGCACTTTGCTCGTCTGTGCTTAAACGTAAGAAAAGACAGATCATTTTAAACAGATTTTTTTGATGTGTCATCATCATTGTAGCTTTTAAATACAAACATGCTCGCTCATGCTTCTATGAATCAGTCAGACAAATTATGATTAGAAATACGCAGTCAAAGCGTTTAACAAAAAAATAACGCAGGTCAGTTGCTTCCACAAAACAAAAGAGAATACCGTCTAATAAGGAACCTGGCATCCTCTTACAGGCGGTTATCAAAGTATGGATATGACAAGGCAAGGAGTTACGTGGGTGTGGAGCTGCTCTTTTGGAGTGTCACATCATTCTTCCACCGGAAAGTTCTAATTCGCCCTGATTGGCGGTGTCAGGAGTCTCTGCCGTAGGCATCTTTTCCGACAAAGCAGACACACTCTATGGGAATTGAAGACTAGAGACTAGTAGGGCTATGCTGGGTGCCCTTCAAAGCACTGGGTGCTCAGAGTGGCACAGTGTTTGCCTGGAGGACACCCCTCCTAGCAGAGGAGAAGCCCACGCTGAATTATGGGTTGCAGACGATTGCTTGGAGGAGCAGCCTAGTGTAGCACAATAACCTCATTGTCAAGGGGAATCAGGGAGCTCATTCTGAAATGCTATGGACCTGCCAAAGTGTTTGATGCGAAAACCAGCCGCAGGGATTTGTGTTTATAGGTACAGTAACTGGCAAACATAAGTGCAATTCTCTTCCTTAAAGAATGTCTGAACAACTTTGGAAGATCTTGCTTTTTGTGAAGAATGGCAAGAAATTGCAGATCAACTATTACACTCTTTCCCCTTAACTATCTTGCAAAGTTAGTTGACATTGTGAAAATGCCGTATTATTCTGTGGTTAGAAGCACAGGTTGCTTATTATGGGTTCACCCAACAGGCCGAAAACAAAGCCCTACTGAAATCGCACATTTTGTTATACAGAAATACACGCAAAACCCGAGTTGTGTAATGACTGAGATGGGGCTGAAGCAGCAGAACACAGCCCGCTGAAACAGGCGTCTCCTCAGATGCCCACCGGACACAAAAATTGCCAGTAAGCCCTTATTTCCGAGCTGCAACTGTTCCGGCCCTTGCAGTTACAGCATGCGAGATGTAAAGAAAGCAGCCGGCTTGGCTGACCGCTGCACACCAGAGGGGTCGGTCAGCTAAATTCACACCGTTCCCTTGAGTGGAATACAAAAATGAAAATGGTAAAAACCAATGCAACAGTTCCGTGTGAAATAAACGCCGGGCTCTGCTAAAGTGAGAGTGCCGCTACACCAGCAACTGTGCTGGCAGCAAGTCTCCACAAGTGCTTGTTACTGAATTCATCGCACTTTTAAAAGGATATAAATAAAAAAAATGCAGCCCCAGTATTGGGCCAAAGAATTGCTGATGGTTTATGCTGTATGTCGAGTGGAATATTTGTGTTTAGGAAGCCAGGGATGGATATGCTGGTATTGAAAGGTGGAGAAAGGAATGGAGACGGCAAAGTTGCATCAGCAAATAGCTTTTAGCTCGTTCCTCTGCGCAACAATAATCTCATCCGGGATGCATTTTTACACACTGGTATCGTGCCTGATATTCAGCAACAGACTGAATATCAGGTCATTAATTTTCATTGAGGGGAGGAATTTAGTGCTGTTTCCAGAAAAGTACTGAATTTGCTGTCAATGTTATCCACTAATTCAACCACCCTGAGCATCTCACTGGAAGCCTGCAGACTTGAATTTCTAAAGCAATAGGAAAAGATTCACATTTCAGACCGTATAATTAGTCTCGATATGTGTCAATTTAATTTCAGGCATTATTCAATGAATATAAGTTGACTGCACACGAAACATTGAGACATAATCCCTTTAAATTTTAATTTCAAGGTCATGTGTTTTGTGATTCTATGTGGAGAAAAACATGCATTTTGAAATCCATTGTATTTATTATATCATCATCCTGTCTAAAGCTGGACAGTAAACAGTTAGTTCTCCACCCCTTACACCCGTATCTCTCGGTACGTTGCAGTGTCAAGTAGCTGTATGGAGTTTAGACTTTTACTGCTGTTTTACTGTTTGCTTTCACTGATAAACCCATTTAATCGGAGCCGCCGTGGTGGAGGGCAGCTTTAAAATCATTGCGCTACAAATATACCCTACAGAGCAAAAGGCAGGTACCCAGAATTGAGCAGCACCTTCAGGGTGAAAGAAGGGAGCCTTTAGTTCCCACCCCTTAACAAGACATGGCATCATTTTTTCCACCCACTATTGAAGTGCCTCATCTTCTAAGCCAGGATTTCCACAGTCTCCAATTTATAGATGAAATGAAGGACTTTCTTTTCTCACGCGGTGCATCCCTGACCTCAGCCAATTGCCATGTCTGCATGATTTTGAAACCCGGCATATCGATGTGATTAGATATCTTTACATATCACACCGTGCATGTAGTTCTAAATGCAAAACCAATTTTCTCTTGATGTCTGCAAGCTATAAACATGACTCTCCTTGGAGAATACTGCTATCCCACAGTGAACTGGAAAGCATCCTTGTTTATAATAACACCTTCAGGAAAATCAATACTCGGTGAAGGAAGATAAAATCCATCGAAAATACTTTTTTCAACTGAGGGCAGTTCAATCAAAGGTGGACTTGTTTTGACCCCAGTATTAATCAGAAGAGCTTGATTTTCAGGTTTTGTTAAGGGAAAAAAAGATGGGTTGAATTTTTAAATGGAAATGATGGCTTTCCATGCTGGGTCATCTGTAAAAGTTTACTGTTGATGAGTTAATGTTTCACTCTCTTCTTTGGACTGGAACTGAACATCTACGGTGGCCCAAACCACCTCTCAAAGACAAGGATTTCCTTGGATTTTCACCGTCTCACCTCTTTACTCTAAATACTAAATTGTGTACATAAAGGTGCTTCCTTTTTTACACCTATGTATGTTGCTCAGATCAGAGGCCAAAGTCATCCTTGATATTTATATGATGTTTGCTTCAGCGAATTTTATGTGACCTTTACTTATCATCCTCACTGACACCGTTCTGAAAATACGGCAATGAAGACACATTAAGAATTCATTCCATTGTTGTTTGTGTTACGCTGCTCCCGTGTCATACAGATCCAAGCGCGGACAGTTGTAGTTCTCACGACCAACGGTTTCCTTCGGCACTTTACACTTACATTACTGTGGAAATCAAAAAGCAATTTTACTCCACTCCAAAAAGTCATTATTTATTGAATTTTAAGCCACAGTCCGGTCACCTCAAAGCATCACACATTACTAACGCCCTTCCCAGCTTGTGTCGGAGTCTGGCTCCAATTTCCAGACAAATTAAATTGCACAGAATTATAACCGTTGAGCAGGAGTGGAAAAAGAAGCTGGGCCACCCTGACATGTGACACGTGGTGAAACTCACTAAAGGCACTTTGAAGCACAAGTTCCTTTTATGGTTTGACCTTTTAACAGTAAATTGTGGCCTCGTTCTCTTTTGTGTTTGTGGCAAATATTCTTATTTCATGTCCTTCATGATGCTTTATTCACTCGAACAATATTCCACCACTAAGTGCACAGTTAAAAGAAAATGTGCCGTAATTCCATTTCTGCTGTCAACTAAGCACAAGCTGGCATTTGGAAAAATGAAATATATACAACACAATATAAATATTATATCTATAGCCAGTATTGCCAGTATATTGTTAAATAAATAAAACAAACAAATAAATAAATGTAATTTGTTATAAAGCATAGCTGTCATAAATGTCATATCTATAGCCAGTATACTGAATAATATTACTAATTAATAACGCTACATTTACTAATTAATAAAATATTTGAAAACACAAGTGTCATAAATATCATATTTTTGGCCCAGCATTTCCAGTATATTGTTTTTCATTCTTTCAGTCTTTAAGCCGTCCCAAGACATTCATAAAGTATATACATAGTTTATATAATATTCAAGAACATTTTCAAAATACATATTTTAAATGCTTTATTATATATTTTTTAATAACGGCAACTAGTTCTCTTGCAGGCTTTTTATCAGTGTTGTTGGTGACTTTATGGAATGATGAAATTATGCTCTCTAAGGTATTAGTTCAGATAGCAGCCTTGAATATGCATAGATATTAGATTCTAAAGGGAAATTATGCAGAAATGCATGCTCAGCTGAAGAGGAAATACAACTAAAAAAAATCGATAAATCAGTGTTATCTGGCAGCCTGTTTCCCGTTTTTTTATTTTCTCTTAACTCATTATCATTTGTTAGCATTTTGTCCTATGAGGCTTCAAATCTTCGGATGGCGATGCAAAGCCTTCAGAGCCCGTTTAGGCTTTCGCTGCGCCGCTTTCGCTGTGCCGAAACACAATAAGGTTCGAAAAACACGGACAAAGACCTCACACACAGCTGCTCACTCTGATTGGCTGAAGGTGACTTTGTCAAAACAGGCAAAAATCCCAACTGAAATGTCCTCCTTCCAATTTGGACTTATTAAAAGCGCTGAAGACTGTGACTTGCTTTCTCAATGAATAGGGCATTTTCATAAATTTGCACCCAGGCATTTATTTTATGTCTTTTAATATTCATTACGGACCGTCCATTGTGGGGTACCCGCAAGCAAGGATCCTGCGAGAGGAGGACCGGCCTCTCGGTGGGAAGCCTACAAAATTGTGTTGCTCTGTATAAAAGCACATGATTTTGTCCTCCAGAGGACCAGGGCCCTCCCGCCAAGCAGGCCTATAGAGAAACTGGCACCTGTCCGCGTTATCTCCCCCCTCCTTCTGCGGTATCGCAAACCGCACAACAATCCACCTGCTGCCCTCCTACAGTAAGGAGGGCAATCAAATACATTCGGATTTTTAAGACAAGATTATCTAATAATGAAGAAAAGCAATGGGAACAAAATGGTTTTTTTCAACACTGCCAGTTTCCTTACTGATTATTTGCTTCTCGAGATGAGAATTGTTCTTAATATTCATGTGAACAGATGGAACATAATGCAGTCATATATATTTTTAAGTACCGTTGAAAGCCAAAGGCCCGACCAAGCTGGTCTGTATTGTTATTAATCTCGTTTCACTGGCTCTCTGCCATTAAGTGATTCTGGAGTGTGTTCTTGTGCGCACACTTTAGACGGAAATTACTTTGCCAATTTAAAATCGCTTCATTCAATAATTTCTTTGATGGAATGCTGGGAAGTGAGGAGCGAATAAAGAGTGCAGCCTCCACACGAACGTATGAACACGTACACTGGCTCTGCATGTCATAAACATCTGGGTTTCAAATTTTCACGCCCACGTTTTCCACATCATTTATTTTCTTATAATTGTGTTCTTCCTCATTTATCCTTTTGCTAAAATTTTTGCCCACCGCAGACCTGCTTTTCTACATCCAGCAATTAGATGGAAGTAAAAACATCTGGATGGGTGTGTGGACCCTCTACCATTCAGCCCCCATTTTGACAAAAGTAATTCTGCACACAGCCATAACGTGTAATATTTTTTTAAACTCTTTTCCCACTAGCAGTTAAGATGAAAAACAACATAAGAATATGATGCCTATTATTCCATCAACTGTAAACAGATCTACATGAGCTTGTTATCGGTTTCTTCAACTAACTACCCAGACCCCCCACCCTGCTCAGTGGGACTAAAAAACACTGTTATCCCAACTTGTGAAGCAGCACTAAACTATTATATGCAATAAAACTCACTTTAGCGTGGAGGCCACCTTCTCAGCTAAAAAGGAAACTCTAGAAGGATCTCAACAGTTTTGACTCATATTTCAGACCTAGACGCTGCTGCAATAACCAACTTTCATAATGCTAATATGCAGTTCCTGTTGTGCCTCCCCTTCAGCCTGTCCACCCCAGAGACATTGTTTAAAAAAAAACATGTAGTGATAATAGCAGTTGCAACGCAATTCCCCCATAACACTAAAAAGGCTGAGAATTCCAAACAATTAAATATTGTCCAAATATTATACTTCACATCACGATAATGAAAATTTCAGTGTACCTCAGTACCTATGACAGCTCAGCACAGTAGACTTTGTCTTAATGTCTGTCCATAACACAAAGGCATAAAGGTTTGAGAATAAATGCAGGAGAAGGATATAAAAGTTGAATGATTTAATGACCTGCATTTCTACTTATAGATATCTTCAGTTCCTCATGTACAACCCCCCCGCCCCCCCAGAGACTACCGATTAATGTTTTCTAACCATGAAGTGATTTAACCAGATGTGATGAGTGCAGCTGCATGTCAAAACATTTTGCTGGAGTAGCGGAAATGTAAAAATAATCTGCAGAGGACAGAAATATCTGCAGCATATAGACCATGTCCAACACGTGGTATCTATATATAGGATTTATGCAGTGAGCACCATGGTATTATTATGTTATTTAAATAGCCGTCATTTTTATTTACCACCATTTTATATTATTTGTGTTACTATGGAGCGAATGAAATGCTAATTATGGAGCCAAGGATGCAGTAATTCCAACTGGATGGTAGGTATGATATGGCTGAGGAAGATGGTTATGATTCCAAATGGCAATAAAAAGCCTGTTGTAACCCGAGGCAAAGTTTTCTCTGCTGTTTCTGTACTGAGCACAACACGCATGTGCTGTGGGTATTTGTAAGCATGTGGTGCTTTGCTGTACTTTAAGAAACCTGGAAGGAAGGAGATTTAGCAAATGAAGAATGGAGCAGATCTTTAAAAACAAAAAAAATTTTAAAGGTTTGTAGGAACAGAAGGCATTAGATCATTTTGACTAAACATGGCCGAGGTGAAAATCAGTTGTGCTTTTTAAGATGTAAACCTTTTTTCATATATTAAGCTTCAGCAGGTTTGGAAACGGGTTTGAATGTGGAACATGCAGGTTCTCCTCGTGTTTGCATGTACTTTTTCCAGATGATCTGGTTTCCTCCAAAAGACCAACATCATGTCTCAGGTGAAGTGGTGGCACTGGAGTGGCATCATCTCCATCGTCTACCGAGCAGTTATTGATGACGGGTCAATGACATAATGGGTTGCTTTTGTGTTATTTATAATATTATACTTAACCACTTTATCAGTTCAAAGTGTGGAGTTAAATATGTGATATTTTTTAACCAGATAGCAAAAGTCTCACCCTTTATGGTTTATCATTCAGTTTACCAGTGCGATTCACAATTTTAATCATGCGCTGCTGAACAGTTTCCATCAGTTACACAATTTGTTTCCCTTCACTCTGATACATTTTTATATATACAATCAAATATGTATGTATGCAAAATTTTGTATAAAACCAAATGTTTAACTTTGGTAAAACTGCAACGCTCACCGATTCCAAAGAGATACAGCAAAATCAAATCAAATTTTAAAGATCTATTCATAGAAATTTTACCATTCTGAGTGGTGCCCGCAGCACAAAATCCTCCCATCCGTCATCAATAACCGGGGCATCCTTGTCAGGGTGCTGGTGGTCAACAGCCTATCTTGGAATTATTGACCTCCAGGGTATGAAACCACCCATCAAAAGGATACCACACACACACACATTTGGCAATTCTGACTGACTGATTAGCCTGAAACACACATCTTTGGACTATGGGAGAAAACCCGAGTACTATGAAAAAATCCTCACAGACACGGGGAGAACATGCAAACCCCACACAGGCTGAGCTGGATTCAAACCCACACCCATCTGGCACTGGCGTGTGAGGCAGCAGCACTTCTCACTCTACAAATGTGTCCCAACACAAAGTTTCAAAGTGCAGTTTAGTTTTCGGGCAAAATAGCATGATCTGGGCAGTAACTAAGCAAAATTATGTGGACTTTTAACTATACTTCTTTGACGAAAGTGGCTTCAGAAAAGTGCCGTTTACAATTTTTTGCAGAGAACTGCTGAACGGGGGGGCTGGTTGCGTGAAGGGGTACAGTTTAGTTGTCCCATGTTTACTGTCCTATTGAGACATTTCTTACTAAAGGTTCTCCCCCATCTGTCCCCGAATCGATCCACGTTGCACCGCTTCTTAAAAAAAATTCCTTACCTTCCGAAACCATCATGAAGTGTCTGTGCCTCCCTATCTCTAAAAAAGTCTTAAACAAACTGTCACCGAGTTTCTGCTGTCTGTTCTGAAGGTTTCCCGCTTGATCCATATTTCATTGCTACAGCTGGGTGGGAACTGCTCCTCTATTTGTAACTGACTCTTCTGGTGCTGTTTTTTTTACATGGTACATAACTGGCTCAGGTTCTCCTCCAGCTGGCCTGGGAAATTCGAGCCCTGGTGCTTGAACACCTTGCTCTGTGATCACGCTCATTAGTCCGCTTGTAGACGATGGTTTCCTAGTTATGAACTTCCTTCAAATTCTCACTTGCCTCACATACTTTCTGCCTGTTCCTAGTCCCCTTGTTATTTCTCGCGATTTCTCCATCGTATTTTCTCCCCCCCTCATCCCTTCAGTTTCTAATGATCTTTAGTAAGACCCACTCTGAAAAGTGCAGCCTTTCTGAATATGGCCGCCTGTTATCTTCTGCTGCCCTTGTTTGAGCTCTTCTATTTCTGTCTCCTGGAGCTGAGCTCTCAATATTTGCAGTTGAATGTTTTAATATTTTCTGATTAAAAACGATGAGTCGAACCATTTTTAAGGACATAATTGCTCACATTTCACTTAGGTTACATAAATTCTGTGTGCCGGAGCCATTCCTTTTGACTCTGCACTGTCTCTCAAGAGCAAGAAACAACTTGGGCATCAAAAAATTCCTGGCAAGCTTTTAAATGTTCTTTCTCAGGTTCTTTCATCTCTCGTTTTAAATATCACATTTACTTAATTGGGAAAAAAGTCAAACAATTTTTAATGCTTTCAAACATTAGCTAGAAAGTGAATTATTGCATTATTTAAGTTATCTCAAGGTGCACCTACATTTTTTTTCCATCCGCTCACAGTAACGTCTCGAGTGTGGGGGACGAAATAAAACTCTTTCACTAAATAACTTGCATTATGTTGAATTAACTTCAGTTTCAGCTTTTCCAGAATGATATACGGTACAAGTCGCTTGTTAAATCGTTCTGACATACAGAGAACGAAGGTTTATGGTTCCGCGAGGACTAATAAAGGCACGGCAGCCTTGGACCATCCTCTGCAAAACAGGCCCGAATGACGTATGCTGGAAATTTCCCGCTGTGAACCACGTCAAAGTTATCCCAGCGCTTCTGTTGACATTAGGGATGTAGACCAGCTCAGATAAGCAGCTGTCATTTGAAAAACCTCTATCTAGTGACACAGAGAAAATGGAACCTGATGTGCTTGTTATTAAACAAGGAGAGACTAATCCTCCTGCTTTATCAGCGAGGAGGAGCAGCTACACAACTGGCCCAAAATACACCCGGCGGTTTCAGTGGCGGTGGTTATAAGGATCCTTGCAATTGTAACACTGACTGTGTTTGCTGGGAAGTGAAAAGATGGCAAAGTGCAGTAGATAGTGCAAGATTAATATTAATTTTTCAAGATTACTCTTTATTGATTATTATATTGATTTCCACGATGAATATTACACACCTCAAGCAAATATTTGGTGTTAAGTACAGCTGACTAGGGGCTCATTTTTCTCATCCTTTCTTATCAGAATCTACAGCTCCTCTGCTCGACCTTGGCACTTGTCACTTATTTTTTTTAGTACGTCTACAGAAAACCCCTTATCCGCTTTTTTTTCATTTACTTATTATTACCAACTGTTCAAATCAGGAAGTTGCTTGGAAGCTGGAAGAGGTCAAAATAAAAATGAAAATGACAAAAAACTCCTTGCTTTTTTCTAAAATTTGCTGAACATGTCCAAAATTTCTCTCCAAATAGAGGATGCGGGTATTTACATGCAACAAACACTTTGCTTTGAGTGTTATTGTAAGTGCATAAGTGCATCTTTGTGTGATCCTGTGTCTTAGCGGAAGACAGAACATCACGCAATCTCCTCTTGGACCAAAAATCTAGTTAAACCTGGAAGTAACGCATGTAAGAGAAACTGGAATAGTATTTATAAGAATAAAGCAAAACTTTTTTTGATTTTTTTTTTTTTTTTTTTTTAATCTTGAGGTGAAGAGGGGTCATGTTTTTCTTTTATATTACTTTCATGTCTAGGGAGACAAAAACACTCAGTCGGCTTATCCTGGAAGCGCAGGATAGCAGGCGAGATACTTTATACCCTGAACTGGGCACAAACAATCACTCAGCCAGTCACACACTGCAGGCAACTTACACTCCACACAGAACCCATCGCAAGGCCAGACACTGAGGTCCCTGAGCTACTCACTGCACCACCATGTATCCAAGAAAGAAATAACTGCACTATATATCATAAGCTGGTGGCAGGTGGCATCTCCCAGTTTGCTACGAGGACAGTGATGGACAGTTTACCCGTTTAATGATAACCAGCTGATACCACAAAAAGGACATTTAGGTAACTGGTGTGAGGTCTGAGGGACACTCCAAAGCAGGAGGACTATAGAACATACACCATGGTCCAAGCTGAATTGGCTGCTGCTCCTTCTGATTGAGTGTTTTGTGCCTCTTTTAGTTACTGTCTGCTTGAGTTTTTCTTTAAAGGAGCCACATCCACATTTTTGCTTGATTTAGTTCATTGATAAAACCCTTCTGCACGTCTCTCTCTCTCTCTTTACAAAGAAGCCGCTTCACTTGCATCCTCAACCACTAGTTCCATTAGAAAGCCAGGTGGGCACAATGTGGTACATCTGCATCCCAGGGGGGTCCTCTATTTCCTGTGAGCAAAACTAAGTCCTTAAAGTCCTCGTTCTCTACAGGAAGGAGAGTTTTTAAAGGAGAGACTGCTGAATAAAACCTTTTTCCGTTAATGAAACTCATTCTTAACCTCTGGCTGCCTCCGGCCCACACAGGCCACGGTGAACACATGCACACACATTCATTTATTTTGCTTTGGAGAATATTACCTCTTATTAGCTGAATATCTCATACGACTGATCTACATGAAACAGACCTACTGTCAGAGCCATATTAGAATCTTGTATCTTGAATCTTGTACAAGAAGCATTTTTTTCTGAAGTTTGCTGCAGTTAGTTTTTATTTGCATGGGAACAAACTGCAGTTTGTAGTCTGATAGGTAGGGTAGGGTAGGTCTGGGTAAGTGCCGTCGAGATAAATTCATATCTGCCACTTGCGTGGCATTCTGGGTGAGGTAAGTGGTTCACCATTCCCTTCTTACACGGGAAGAGCTCTCACACTGTGTGCCACCTGAGTAGGATTTGAACCTATATTGAATAGAGCAGCTCAAGAGCTGTGAGGCATCAACTTTGGTCGTTTTGACTCCATCGTCTGACAAGCTTCCATATCAACTGGAATCCGTGGGAAGAAAAACACACCTAAATGGGCACCGGTCATGATTCTGGAGCAGTTATTAGTGTTTTTTGACCTTGGCACAGTCATGCAAAAAGTACCCACAATGCCACTGGTGGAATCAACACCTGCCGAGAGTAGCGGAATGGGGTTAGGTTGTTGAGTACAGAACTTCTCCTTCACCTTGTCCTTTAAAAAGTGCTTTTGTGGCAGCTCTCCAAGGTGTCCCAACGGAAAGGAGTGCCAGGTTGCAGCAGTAAAGTGTTCTTTGCAGTTCTTTCAGTTTATAGAGGAGGCCTATTCCAGTCACATTCTCAACTACTAATTCCATCAGACAGCCAGGTGGGCGCAATGTTGTACATCTGCATCCCATGGGGTCCTCCACACAAACCCCACAGAGTCCTTATTCTCTCCAGGAAGGAGTATCTTTAAAGGAGGAACTGCTTCAGTCCACAGAGTGACAGGACCTGCATGCATTCCATGGCATCTAATGGGGCTCTTCTACCATCATCCAGAGAAGAAGCTTTGACAGAAGCTTTAACCTCCCTCCAGGTACCGTGAAGTCAAGGACATCTTGGTGGAAAAAAAAATAATAAACTATGATATTCCCAGAGGGCTGTTGTGGACTCTGTACAAAATTGCATCCTTGCTGTCCTTTGTACATGTAGAGGCCTTCCTCCTTACTAAGTGACAGACGATGGCATTTTTATTTTCTTGCCCCATGCTTTATGAATCTTCTCTTTCTTGTGGGAATACCGCATGCTGAGAAAAGCAAGGTTGCCACTTGTTCCAGTATTGCAGCATTGTGATATGGCCAAATAATGGCCACAATTATAAGGCCAAAGAATTATCACCCTACATGAGCTGCTAGTTGAGCACGAGAACTTCACAGGTAGCTAGTTGAGATGTGCAGCACTCGGCTTCTGAACACGACCCTTGTCTTTGCCGCCGTATGTTAAAACTGCCATTTGTAAGTATCGGGCTCCCTGGAGACAGTGGAGGGAGGAGAGAGGTGAATTTGTCTTTGGACTTTGCCTAATGTCCTCTTGCAGCTTTTTTAATTACACTCGCCGCATTGCTGATAATGTAAAAATGATGGAAAGTGAGCATTACGGTGAAATGCAAACCCTATCATTTCTTCCGCCACACACAGCAGCAATTGCAGAAACCTCCAGACATAATATCTTAGGCCAGCGCTGTGGAGCCGGGGGTGGACATTCAGGTCTGAACGGCAAAACGTAGTGTTGATAGGCTGGGCGCCGACAACCGACAGCGTACAGAACGCCCGTGTTCAGCAGGTCTCCGCAGATAAGGGCGTCAGCCGAGAAAATAGCAATTTGATAAATACAAATTGTACAATTAGCAAATGTGGGGTAAAGGATATCGGTAACATTCCGGGTCCTTCATAGGTCTAGCAGTGTTCCAGAATTATGCAAAGTGCATTTTGTTTGGATGGCCTGTTTTCACAGGTCATACATTACGGATAGGAATTTGGCAGATTGTTGACAGTTCCATTAAGTGAGTTGGTCTTGTGTTCACGCCAACAAAGTATGAATCCCATTCATCAGATTTCATCAAATGGGAGCATTTATGGAAAATCACCTCAGGGCCATGTCAGCGCTTCTGCTTCTGTAATGACTACCCAGGAGCACCACTCCACTGGAGATTTACCGGTGTCCGCCCACCCCCACACGCCACAGTTAACAGCGACAACTACTCCTGCGTACAGTAGCTCTGGAGAGCTCTTGTGCCACGTTTATAACCTCCGTGGCTATTTCCAATAAACTACCCCAACACTGCTTGGCCTTGGTTGGCAAAAAACACATTAAGGAGCAGAACATGTGTTTTTTCGCAGGCGGAGCAGATAGGTAAATGTGGACTTTATTAGTCAGCTCCTTTACACACATGTATTGTCTATATGGTACAGATACACATTTCATTATCCATTTCCTGTTTTCCAGAAAACAACAGCTACATAATCCTGATAAAACTAAACTATCATTAGTAGGAGAGATTTCTATGCAGCAGCATAATAAAAATGCCTAAGATTTACCTAAATTGCTTATTATATTGCTCTTTTTTAACAAACCTGTCATAGATGGTCCAATGTGTAATACAAGTGCAACTTATTTTTGAGGTCATAAACCACGCAGTAATGCACTTGTGATGATACATAAGTGAATCGGATGTTTCTTTTTATTTATCTACGTGTTTTTATGTTTTCGATTGCTGGAGTAGATGAGTGTGGCACACACCAGCTCCAAACAGTGTTCCAGAGCGAGTGCTTGAAGAGATGAGCGAAGATACAGGGAAAGGTAAGTACTGTTGGAAGTAAGAGAAGTTGAGTCTTTTCAAGACACTCGATTCAGCCGAGAACATCCATCTTGTTTTTTTTTTCCTTATTATCAGAGATATTTCTAATACAGCATGAGTGATAGCCATTGTTTATAGACACAAACGGTCAGAGATATGAGCAGAATTGCCTTCTCCTCAGAGGTACACTAAGGGCATGAAAAGGACAGACGTTATCAGATTCTCGGCACATCACTTGAGACAGAAGGTCTCTTTCTTCTGTTTCCCTGTTGCTCCATTGCTGTCTTGCCATGTGTACGTGTATAAAAACCATTATTGGCAGCACAGGAACCCACCGCACTGACAGAGTGAAAGAGAATCTTACAGGGTGGTGTCTGCTGTAGCCCTCGCTTGACACCGTGCATCTGCTCTACTATGTCGGTTCGCTCTAGAATTTTTGCACTTTACATCAGATTAATTCTTTGTATGCTGTAGGTGATACATGCTGGTTGTGGGAGAAGAAAAAAACAATTATGCAAAATTAGATGAATCAAACGTGCGAACTTTGACGTTCTCTATGCCCAACATTTGACACATCTTTAATATTACTAAGAATTTCCCAAATATGGGAAGCCCGGAAATGATTTTGTACAAATGTATGGCACAAGGGTGAACTTTGTAATACGTACTTGGAGACCAGCGATGCCATGCTACTTTGAAGAACGATTCCGTAATATTAGATTTGGGAAATTGGAAAGCACTTGACAGATACCCTTGATGTTCATTGACTTTCATCAAAGGTTGAGAACTGCATAGGAAGATTGGAGGGATTACTGCCGAGTGTTTGTGGGCTTTGGTGTGAAATTAGTCATGGTGTAGAACACAGAGTTTGTTCCTCACATTTACAGCTACAGTTGTACCAAAGCTGTGAACGCTGAATCACCACAGGTTCCTACACTGATCTTGTCACAAGCTGTTCAAGACTGACTTCACTGTCCTTCTAATGTAACTTCCTTCATCCAATACATTATGTATGATATGTACATTAAAATTACAACAATCCTTATAGGCGCCAAGCATACAAAGTCTGAAAAGAGAAACAAAGGATTCTGATGGTTTGAGATGGAAGCTCTGCAACACTGTGCTGTTTCCCGATTTTGAAGCCAACTGAAAGTTGCGCAACGTAACGGTTTTCACTTAACAGGCAGCTTCGGGAGAAAAAAATGCTTAAATGTTTATAATATTCACGTGAACACTGCTGTGCTGCTGACAGAGGAAGAAGAGCAACACGACACTTGAGAATAAAAACTAGTACGCGTCCAAATGGATCTGGGTTCATCGGGTAGGTGCTGTTGGGTGGGTGAGTGTTCCAGCACAGCGATTTTTCAGCCTGGTTGTAAATTGGCTCAAGCAGACATGCAGCAGCGGCCTGCTGATCCTTCTCTGTGTGTCTTACAAAGACAAATTAGTCAACACCGCAGCACACCCTCTGCACACAACCTGAAACGTCTGCACTTCTTACATGTGAAGCCTGGATGTCGAAACCTTATTAGAACCACCGATACCGATAATGCTGCTATTATTGTTCTCTCTGTCGTTGTTATTATCATTATTAAAACTTGTGGAGAAGTTAGTTTTTCACCTTCCTGTAACTGTCTCATTTAAGAAGATTCTATTTTTAGCTATATGTGATTGTTATTCATGGACGTGTCTGCAGCACCTGCGTCGTAACGCTACTAACTCCCACTACCTTATAGCCCAACCCAGGCTGAGCAGAAAAATGAGCCACTTCACTCCACAAACGATCTATGGGGACCGTCACCTAAAGAGTGACCAGGACTGGACCAGTACTTGTCTTTATGTGGGGTCCAGGCCTTCTAATCTGGCTGGCCTTACATCCCCTTTTTTATTTACACTTTTACACTTTTTTACTGGATTCCCAATACCTCGCAAATCATTCATTACATCTTCGGAATATGTGCTGGTTCCTCTGTTGCTCGTGGGTTATGTTTGCGTTTGTCCCTCAGCGACTGGACTGGACTTGTCGTGTCAGATGTGTGATTTCTGAAATAAAAACCCTACTTAGTCCCTAAAGCTTCCAAAAATACAAATTCTTACATGCTTTGCTTTCAGGTTCTGTGGTCATTTCCCTGAGAGTCCAAAATGGAACTTCTTTAAGAAACTTCTTTAAAAAAGAATACCGGGGGTAGGGGATGTGTCCAGTTATGAGTTATGCTGTTTTCCCACTAGGTATAAATACACTATTGATTTCCCATCTCTGCTTCATATACTGTCATTTTTCTTTATGCTCAGACTGGACTGACAGTGGAGTATTCACACCTACACCTAATGGTGTTAATGCAATTTTAGTGTGATATACAATAGGACTCTGGACTTCTCATTTGATTCATGGACTCTGCAGGAAAAAATATAGGGCACAGCATATAGACAGCTTCACCGTATCATTCAAAATGCTATACGGTTTTGGACGGAGTTCTTCTCAGCTGATGACCACGGTACATGTACCTGGCTAATTGTCGGTATGTTTGTTTTTAATTCAGAACTTAAGCACGGACGTGGCCTTTTCACATGGCTTACAAATTCAGCGTCGGCTGCCTGTCCGACCGAATTAAAAATGGCACACAGTTGCTGCTTCAAGGTTTTGTCCCCATTGTGCAGAACGTCTCCTTAAAGCAGACTTGAAAAAGCTCAATCGTGGCCCTCTGCCACACCACCTGGTGTGTTTGTTGTGTCGGAAGCTGGGCACAGTGCTTTGGCCCTGGCCTGGCCTCTTCGTTTGGATGGGGGCCCTCTGAGGGAGGCCAAGTGGCCGCTGTTGTCACTGGTAGGCCAGCGTGGGAGGAGCAGCACTACCCAGATCAAAGGACCCCAGTCCCTTAGTAAGACGATGGGGACAAGGGCTGTAGGTGGTGGCATCTGTTTGATAAGACAGTAAACAGAGGCTCCTGTTTACTGTGGGATGATGGTCACAGGAGGCAGATGCTGGGTAAGGACATGTTCTAGACCTTGGAAGGGGCCCTGCTGTTGACGAATTATTTGAAAAATCTACCAGGTTGTTCCATCACAGTACAGTTAACATTGTAAGTGACCATGGATAAAACTGTCAGCTGAGCAACAAACACTAACAATTACGCTAATAATAATACAGGGTTTATAGGGTTCGGCGTCCCTTTACTCGTGCCACTCCCACAAGCTGGGTGCTGACCGCCGTGCTTTGGCCGAGTACCAAGAGGCCTTTTAGACTTGTCACCTTGTTATGCCCTACATGTTGCCGGCTCATTTTCCACCGTCCCCATTATTCCACAGCTTGTCACTTCAAAAGAGGAATTATAATTCCATTGACTAACCCAGTCAAATAGGCACAAATGTGATTTATGTTGCTGTTCTCCAGGTGCCAAATGTGTTTTTATGTCTGTAGTATCACTGCACATGCTGTGGGAAACACACATGAGAAAGACATAATCCTTTTGTTCTTATTTCCAAGAATAGGTATCCAAATGGGACGACTTGTCAGCAGGATTTCACCTATTATACAAGTGTGTAATTACGCATGTCATTTATGCCTAAATAACTTACACACCCGGAGCTCGCATCATGAACATCTGAGTTTACAACTCCTTGAAGAGACAAAAACTTTGCTTTCCCAGTTTATTTATTTTTAATTGCCTTTTCTTCACCGTTCCCATTTCGAAAAATTTCTTTGATGCGGAGCAGAAATTGCATGTTTCCACTTTTCACCCTCAGGTCGTGATAATCAGACAGGACGGAAATTATTGCTGTAGATCTTAAAGGAGTTTGTTAGGAAGTTTTTGTCTCATGCCGCACAATTTTCAGAATAGCGTGTAATGATTTTTCAGTTTACGATTGCTTTTTGCGCAGCTTTTTAACACATTTCATAAGATTACAGCGCTTAGTGGTTTGTCATTTCTGCGGTATTTATTTTTTGTTTCAGGTTAAGAAAATGTTTTTAAAAGAAGCTGTTGTTTTTATAGCACAGCTGAAAAGGATCCACTGCTGCTTCCTAGACTGTGTTCGGTGAAAAAACCCAGGGCTCCATAATCGGGGTTCAAGGTTCAGAGTTCATTTTATTGTCATTCTGCACTTATACACTTGTACAAAAACAGGATGCAGTTTATCCTGAACCGCGATGCACAACACACTGAAAGCGAGCAGACAACACGACAACGCGGGACAGTGCAGACATATTGAATAGATAAGTAGATGAATAGAATAGTAAGTGAATAGAGAAATAAATGGATTGGAAGAGGTGGCTAGATAAATAATAGATAATAAACAGATAATAAAATATAATATAATATAATATAAAAGGAGCAGTCTAGACAGTCAGTAGTGAGGGTACAGTGTGAGGTGGACAGTGGTGGTGGTGGTGATCAGTTTATATGCTGTCCAGAATTTAGCAGCCTGACAGCCAGTGGGGAAAAGCTGTTCCTGAACCTGGTGGTGTTGATCCACAAACTGCGGTACTGTCTTTCAGATAGCAGTGGGAAAAACAGATGGTGGAGAGGGTGAGACGGGTTCATGATGATACGAGTTTTCCTGACACACAGCTTGTTGCAGATGGTCTGAATGGAGGGTAGTGAGGTCCTTGTGATGGACTGGACAGAGCTCGCCAGTCAGAGACAGTGCAGTTCCCGTATCAGGCCAAGATGCAGGAGTTCAGAAAGCTCTCTGGCAAATCTGTAGAAGCTGGTGAAAGTCTAGCTTTTTTCAGTCTCCTCATGAGTGGAGATGCTGTTGTGCCTTCTTCACCTGGTAGGTTGTGTTATAGCTTCAGGAGAGGTCCTTGGTGATGTGACCAGGAACTTGCAACTGTACACCAGCTCCACTGCTAACCCATCAATACACAGAGGGGTGTGAGCAGCTCAAGCTCTTCTGAAATCAACAATCATCTCCTTGGCCTTGTTGACATTGAGGTATAGCTTGTTGTCCTTGCACCAGGGTACAAGTGGCTCCACTTAATGGATTGTAGGAAATGTATTCTACTATGTATAATGAGTTTTACGACAAAATGAAAAAGTAGTTTCAAATGGAAGCTGGGAAAATTTGCAGCATGTGTTCAGTCTAGTGGGTGAGAAGCTAAATGCCTTCACATGAGCCTCAGCCTCTCAGCCATGACATTCTACCATTGACAAATATAAGATGCACTCTGTAGTAGGAGGTGAAGCCAGGTTCGTTGCACCTCCTGAGCTCCCTTGCCTTGAAAAAATGTAACACCTCTCCCGGCTATGAGTAAAGTGTGATTGAGTCGGTTTGTCACTGCTGAAGCTTCAGGAGGGTGTGGGGGAGGGGTGACTGTCATGTGCACACTACGGGGGAGGACAGCATCCATCCTCCCTCCTTCTGTCTGATGGTAGAGATACAAGCCTTGTCATGCAATGTTAATCCACCAGGAGGTTGGGCAAGAAGCGCTTAGAAATGTGACACTGGTGACTCCCACTCAGCACCAGGTTCTTGTCAGAGTCCAAAGACCAAACAACCACAGAGAATTGAGTGGAAATGTGAATGTGAAAAACTGCACGCTGGTGATAATCAATATCAATATGGAAATATCAAGTGGGATAAGACTGTGTCATGAAAACAAGTTCATTTCTCACTCCCCAAGCTGAACACTCTAGGCAGCTTTTTCATTATGTGCTGGTCTCGGGGGGTGGAGGGGTGGGGGGGGGGTCTGTCAACACTGACACGTGTGAAGCACGCTTATATATTCCCTTTCTTGGGTTACAAGGCTCTCGACCACATTTAACCTTTACAGCTTGAGAGAAGCTGCTTATTTTAAAATGCCAGAACAACAAAATCTGGATCATTTTGAGTGAATATCTGTGATTTTGCAATGTGAAAAACATGTAAAAATAAACACCAGTATTTTCCTATGTTAGCCATTTGCTGGTGAAAAGTAACTATTAAAGTGTCGGTTTTAACATGAGAAAATCCACTTCTGAGTGTCAAAAAGTCATTTGATTTTACAGTATATTCATGTGGTGCCATATAACAGTTTTACTTCCAGGAAGAAGAAACATGGAAAAAATAGGAGGAAAAGATTTTCATAATAAATAAAACACAGGTATATACTCTAGGTAAAGATGTAAACCAAAGAGAAGCTGCACTGAATTGAACTAATTCTATGTCCTTCTTTTTACACCTCATCTCTTTCTCAACTCTCACTCAACTCTTTCTGCTGGAGCACAATTAATCTTTTCGGGAAGGTCTAGTCATATCGGTATCAGAAGATGTAAAAGTCTATTTCAGCCACAGAAAGAGGTACAATGGCTCCCTGCCTTTTCCGAGAAAAAAGTTTTAAAAATCATGGGCATTGTCTGAAGTAATTTTCTTTTTCCTCTTTCTGCTCGAATAGAACGCCTCCCCAAATATTGAAGGCTTGGAGATAAAATACAGACGCACAGTCAAACTTCTGATCAGTTCTGGTCCCAGAACTTAGACACAGAAATGGTGGAATTGAATGGAACCAATTATATTTGCACATGCTTTTGTAAATAGATGCTGTCAAATCTATTATTTTGTCTCTCTTCTCATTTACTTTTCTCACAGCAGGGCATTTTTGCAATGAGGACCTTGTCTCTCTTTTTTTTTTTTAACCTTCCCGATACAGTCACATGAATGCACTGTTTTCCACTAAATGAAGGTTAGTGATTCATAATCTTTTTTAACAATGAACATAAACTTAAATGCACATTTTCATTTTGTCAGTAATTTTCTCAAACACCAACTGAAGTGAATCACGCTCAGATTAAATGGAATCTGAAATGAATTAAATTAATTTATAAATCCACTGATAGTCCGTTGCACTAGACAGCCACAGCGGAGTCCTCAGAGAAGGACTGTGAATTATTCCGCACTTCCATTCCTCATAAACTAGATATTTCATGCATCCCACTTTGTTAAGGATGGAAACATTCTGAGATCTTCACTCTGAGTGAGATGAACGGCCAAAAGATCCAGAAGGGAAGGTAAAAAACCTCACAAAACCAAAGCTGCTCACAAAGAAATACTCAAAGATGAATCGAAAAAGTAAAAGCTATACTAAAAATAACCAGAAGCTGGCGGTGTTAATTCACACCCTGGCAGTGTTTGCTTTAAACAATAGAAGGAAAAAAAAAACAGATGCAGTTTTCAGCATCGACGGAAGATTAAGATTCTCTGAGACACCTGACTGCTGAAAACTGACATCAGGACCATCAGGCTAAGCGTACTATGTGTGCACAATAAAAGCAAGCATTTCGATTTTCTTTTCTCAGGACATTTGTCATTTGTCAGTGTGTCTGTGCTACATTCACAGTGAATGTTCCACTGCTGACGGATTTACCGCTAAAATTTTATTTTGATCGTGTACGGTCATATTAAACTCCGTTTAATCCAGAAACAATGGAATCTTTCACAATTTTTTAGCTTAAACTAAGCCTTCCAAAAACTGCTATGTAAAAATACCTGATCTGCAATAAAGAAAAAAGAAACACTGAAAACGTGTGACGGTGTTGACCTCTTTCGGAGTGTTATTGCATCATCGTAGCCATGTGTTATTTAATTCAATTCGCTAATTTAATGCACAGTTATTTAAAGCTAAGTACTAATGCAACGCGAAAACATTAATGTTACTGCAACAAGTAATTATTAAAAATTAGTTAAATATCCTGCATCGCATTTGTCAGCAGGACAGTTCTACACATGGAAACTCTTTTCCCTATAATTTCCCTTCAGAAGACGTTTCTTTCTGTTCTGCACACGCGGGGAGACGAGTGACGCATCGCAGGGGTCAGGTGGGTCTCCTTCTGTCTCCTGCCTTCTTCACACGTGAGGCACGAGCGGCCGAGGAGCGAGACGGCTCACTTCCGTCAGCTCAAAGACAGCCGGCGACTCCCCCCCTTTCCCACTGCTCCCCCTCCTGGCCGGGAGGGAGGAAGCGTCATTCTGTGGGTATGACGTATCTGGCAGCGCGTCCGTAAGCTTCTTTTCAAGGTGCTTGACATATTCTGGTGCTGAATGATGAACATGGGCACGTGTGTGCGATAAGCTATGCCGCTCGGCGATTATGTCACTAACATCGCTGCGTTCCATCAGTTGTGGACACCCCCCCGGCCACCACCACCAAAGAACTACAGAGGGGCTTTTACAGCAAGGGTCTATATGGGCTTAATTGTGTGACAATGAACAAGTGTGGCAATTGCAACAAACACCGGCAGCCCTGCGGCAGGACTGACAGAGAAATATGGGCCTGGAAAGGAACCAGCGGGGTGGTGAGGGCTTGGGAGACTGACTAAGAAATCACCAAACCGCTTTAATCTCGCTTTAAAAAAAAAGTGACATACGCTGTTTAATTTACGTCCCACTCACATCTCCTCTGGTCATCGGATGACCCAGTTTTAATATCTGAAGGTGTCATTTGTGCGTTTGGGCCCGTGGGTCAGCAGAGGGCAGCGGGGGTTGTTGTTTTGGTGTCCCAGACTCCCAGTAAAACATCTCCTCTGCAGCATCCCCGGAACACAGAGGTCACCTGTGCAGTCGCTGGCGCCCTTGGTTTTTACTCACTCCTAAAGCAGGTAAATTACTCACATAGACAACTGCCTGCTTCTCTTTCAGCTCACGGGCACCTGGCAAACCGAAAGACTAATCGCAGGGGGTCTTCACTTTACAGGCTCAAATAATCATCTGTCGCAATGGGAGAATCTTAAAAAAATGCTTTATTGCATGATGCTGCTCCTAAACTGCTGTTAAAGGGTTTGCGTTCACAGTTCAAAATGTTTATTTAATATGTATATTTTTTGGGTTTAAATTACGTAACTCTAATGCGTATCTATCCATCAACCCATTATCATTCACCGCTTGTCCTGATTCTCCTGATTCCCAGAGCCCTGGGCGCTAGGCTATGAAGTTGCCTGTGGATGGGACACCAGTCCATTGTATTTTCACCACACACACCCAGTCACACTCATACACACACAACGAGAAATTCAGAGAGACCGTTTAACTTAAAACACATGTCTTTGGACTGTGGGAGGAAACCATTCCAACCAGAGGAAATCCATGCAGACTGAACTGAATTCAAACCTGATCGGCCAAAATTCTTGGATAATGACCTGTCAATTACAAATGACCGATTTCTTAACCGTTTATAAGCTTAGGTCTCCGCTACTTGCAGATCTCAGGAACAACAAAACTCCTGGGTTCCGAAACCTGTTTGTTGCAGTCAGTTGGATGTGGGATTTGCAGTTCTGTTACCATCTCTCTTGTGTTTAGCTATTATTCCTGTAAAGGTGCGGGGACAGGTGAATTATTTACTTGGTTCGTCTTCCGTCTCCCCCGGAGAACTTCATTAACAAAAACGCGCTCGACGGATAGGCAACGTGTTCGCCGGCAAACTTCACGTCCTGCGTTTCGTAAGACGGTTCCGTGTAGTTTTCTGCTGCGATAGAGTCATCTGACTGATGCAACCCTGTTAATTTGTAAGAAATCCTCCTCCGCTTTAAATTATTCAATTATTTTCTGTTTTAAGTCATTTCTAATAGATGGACTCATTTAAATAACGTCTCCAACCTGATGAGTAAATACGTATCGGCCTTGTGGTCTATATGCAAATATCCATACGGACAGCCCCGGAAACACACACTTCGCACCGTCATTTGACGTGTGAGCAGATAAGGGGAAACTAAAAGGAAATAATTTGATCGACATCAAGGCTCCTTTGCATATATTTGTACTGTACGTGCATTTGAACATTATTATTACGATGTTGATGTAACAGTAATGAAACTGAATTACAGTAATGCAACACAGCGGCTCTTGCAGGCCAGCGCAGGGTGACAGGAGACAGCGGCGGGGGACGGAACGCTTCCCCCAATTAGCCTGGCACCCAGAGGCCTCCTTTTCCGGAGCGCCGCTACTCCCGACGCCTCCTCCTGGAGCACCGGGGAATGGCGCCTGGAGACAGCGTGCGTGTGTGTTTGTGCGTGTGAGTTCCGCCGATCGCTCCAGCCGCTTCTCCCATCAGATCAGCTCCACCCGGATCTGCCTGCATGCAGAGTGACTGACGCGGAAATGTGAATATTAATGGGCGGCGGGTTAGGGCATGTAGGTGGGTGGTGTCACCTGTTCGCTCTCATTGTGTACAGTGATTCCAGATCCCTACCTTTTTCATCCCTCTGGGGGATTATAAACAGCCTGTCATGTTCCGTGATATCTCAGACAAATGCTCCTTTGCTTGAACCATTTGAAGGAGTCTGAGCTCCGTGGGGGGGGGGGGGCAATTTTGGGAGACTATAAAACTCCCTGCATTAACTGGCAGCTTCTTCAGTCTCAATGAATGTTTTCAACTACCTACACATGACTGGAACAATTTATTATCAATGTAACTAATGGCAAAATATTTTAAGTATTAGCTATAGAGAATGTTAGAAAGTGAAGCTATTTTGGAGGTTTTAAACAGCCAGAAAAAAAAAAAAATCATATTTTCCCAAGCAAATTAATTTTCATTCTGCATTTATCAAAAAATACCTTCTAGTACTTTCCACAATAATAGATTCCGCTAAGGATTCAAAAACAAATCTGACATATTATGGTAATACTGAACAAACAGTTATGAATTATTGAATTAGCCACCAAGGAAATACATTTCTAATGAGCCCTTGAAAAGTGTTAATAATAAACAAATAAGACAGGAGGACGGTGAACGACGGTGTTTGATGTTTTATGACATGCTTATTCAGTTGCTATATTAACAGCATTAAACTTATTTATTTATTTATCTAGTCTCAAGACGTGAAAAGTTCAGCAACAACACACCTTCTGTTGCACGGGTTCTGTTGAACTTGAACAGGTGTTATTTATAACCAAATAAATATTTAATATATGGCTCACAGAATAACAAAAAAAAATAAAAAAAAAAGTCAACCTGACAGAAGTGAACATCAACTCACTGGAGTATTGTGGAAATAAATAAATAACACTTCAGCCTAGTTTCTGCCGCTGTTGCGAATATTTAGCTGCCGCCTCATTTCGCACATTTTATACATGTATCGTTTCATATCGAATTACCCGTTTGTTAACCAGGGCTAAAACGCTGGCAAAAATCCTGTCAGGTCCTGATGCTGGGCCCAGTCAGCCACGAAGCACATTTCCTTCAAATACAGCGGAGCACGAGTATTAAGACGGCGCGACTATGAAACACGCACTCTCAATCTCGGAAACTGAGAAAACCGCCAGGACTTCATTCGGCAGCAGATGCCAAGATGAATGTAGGTTTCATCGTGGATGCGCTAGTGATAAAAAACAAGCGCGATGCATGTGAGCAGCCTAAGGGACTTTTGCAAATTCGGCACATCGGTTCTGATGTGATTTGCTACAAAATTTTGGCTCCCTTTTTTTCCTCCACTTTTCTGTAGATGACATGGCCTTTTGTTTTGGAGCTGCATTCTCTGCACGGCTGCCTATTGTGACAGTCTTCTGAAGATCTCAGCACCCGATATATAAAACAGCAGAACCCGCTTCATTTGCAGGCCCTACCGCTAAATGTAGCTATTTCCATACAGCGGAGTGACAATATAAACAGTACGTAAGAACTAAATATTATTCTAACATGTGCATGTTTTAAAGACTAAGTGATACCCTGCAAAATTTCCCCGCTGCCTGTATTCCTGCGTGTCATCGAGTCCGTGCAAAAAGAATCTAACGCACGGCAATGTTTTTTACGAGATTTAAATGTGGATGACAAGTCCCCAAGGTAGCTTGTCTGAGCACTGCGGCGAAGATGATGCTCGCTTCCCAAAATAGGCGAGTGTCAATGGCACCTTGTTTACCACCACGAGCTGCGTCTTTAGGTCAGACGTAGCGGTAGCTGCTGCCTTTTTCCCCACATATCAAACAGCACTGCCGAGCAGGTGCTACTCCGCCACATTTTAATTTCCGATAATGTAAAAAGAAAGATTTAGACATCAAAACTCCTAATCCCAGAAGGCAGCAAACAAAAGAGCCGGCTGCTCTGACGCACGTTTCACGCAGGCTTTTCATCATCGTTCTGGATGTCCTGCTATCTTTGGGTTTCGGGCATCACCGGCTGACAAAGAGCGGCTGGGAGTTTATGCTTAAAGCCTACAAAGGACCCCTACAGGTTTGAGATTAGTTAATAGGGCTTGTTGTGAAGTTACAGATGTGTGAAGTCGTTCCCTCCCCTTTCGTACAGATTCCACAGGGAAGAGAAAGGCATGAAATTGCCCGCGTTGTTGCCCTCTGCTCGCTCCTCCAGGATCACACTGGACTTATCCCAGAATGACCTTCCTGTCAGTGCGACTTTCAGCCCCCGGCTAATTCCAACGTGCCCCCGGTGACTTCAATTTCCTCGTTGTAATCCGGACGGCTGCCGGGTGGTCCCTCCTCGGCCCGGTTAATGCTCCAGCCTGCATGTCTGCGGGACGTCTCGGAAAGCTTCCCGCTCGATATTCCCACTGCAGCAAATCTGGAGTGGATTTCATTTTCCCCAGATGCAACGGAACTCAACTCCCTATGAATTTAATATCAAAGACAAACAATTATGTCTGGAGCGGTATGCTTAAAAAAATTAAAATAAATAATAAAAACAACTGAGAAACCCGCTTCTTTTTTTTTTTTACCCCGTGAGTAAACATACCCAAGGAAACTAGCTACAGCTGAACGTCTCACCGAGCTGCAACTACTAATAGATTTTCTTCCCCCCAGTGAATATAAATGCTAATCTGAAGTCTACATCTCTTTGAAGTAAAAGAGGACACTTGAGGTGGATTATTTATGGCTGTATAGCTGCAGCCTAAATCCAGTTAAGTGTACACAAACGGTCTCCGAGTGCCGGCCGATAGCGTATTAGCCGTCGGCCGGAAAGACTCGCCGCTTCGGCCCTGCGTTGTTTTCGAGGGCCGGATTTGCGAGGCAGCAGCTGTGATGTCAGCGCTCCGACGTGCGCTTCCTCCACAGCTCTGGCAGGCAGCTTCCACGCCCGCTTCCCCCTCGGCATTACGAACTCGGACTTGATCCGAAATGACAGGAGCGTCTCCCCTCCGAGAGGTTTGACCCACAACGTTACGTAATAAATCGCTCGGCCCGCGAGGCGGGTGCCCTGTACGGTCCTCGCTCCGTCCCTGTAGTAAAGGGTTGCATCTTTGCACGTACAGTATTTTGCATGCACGTATTTCTGTGCAAAGAAACACAACGGCGGCCTCAGCACATCGTCTTTAAAGTAGGTCACTGGCTTTCATTGCCATCCAAATTGTTGACGGTACCACTTCACCCCCTAGTGGATTGTCTCCATATTGAAAGGCTGCAATTTGTTCGATTGCACCTAAAATGATTATAAATGTTTTTTTTTTTGCCCCCCCCCCCCATGTTTAATGTCCGGTGGTCTTGTGCGCTCCGTTGATTCCGGAAAACGTTTTGTGTCTGTTACGCTTTTCTGGAGTTAACGTTTACAGCTGAGTTTGAGCATATAGTGAAATTACATCCGGACCACTTTGGGAAACCTAGATAGTTCCGCACAAAACCGGTTCACTGAAAGGCAGATGCCTTCATTACAGCTAGCAAGTTTTTTAAGAATAAGTCAGGAAGCAGTATCTCACGCATCACAGCTGAAGGACACCGAAGTCCCTGCGAGCTCAACGTCAAAGTCAAAGTGCCCCAGGACGAGGGACGTCTTTACTGCTGGTTTCTCGCCCCATGGAGCAAGAAGGCATGAGACACTGCAGCCGTGGATGCCTACGAGCATTTTAACTCTTCTCCCTCTGCAGGTATAGGGCTGTTTTTCCCACAACCCATCAACACAGGTGAGGCTTCTCTTTCCACAAGGAACTATGATTGTTTTTTTTTTTCCAAAAGGGCCCTGGGAGAGCACGAACTTTTCCGTCTCTCTTTTTGGAATGTTAGAGGTTGTGGGTGTGCACTTTCTGTCTGATTTTTCCTTTCTCGCCTCCTCAAATGCAAGCGCTGCTCATTTTAGTTGGCCTGGAATTTATGTGTGTGCTGCTGGTGTTGGCTGGGTCAGAAAGCGGCATTGTGCATCTCCCATAGGTACACTCTCATGAAACTTTCATTGGCCTGCGATGCGGTGGTGGCCGGCAGTGAGCGAGATCAGACGGGGATGGACCAAAATAATCCCAAACCCCCTTTGGAATACTAGCACACAGTAGTCTACTAGCATACAGAAGTTGTCCTCTTTATTTCCCGAAACCCAAACTGTGCACACTGGACCGTGTTAGTTGGCCACCGTGTGTATAGCATGACTTCTGCCCCTCTTGTGGCACTGGCTACCTAGTCAACTACAGACACTGGCGGCAGCGTCACGTCATCCTGGAAAGTGACAGATCATTCTAGCAGTTCAGCGATACATCAGCTGCTGCCCAGGATGCTTCTTTTGTCACTATTACCAAATTTTCATTCATTATCAAATTAACTATCTAACAACACCTCCCTGGTCAACTAACCCTGACTCTTTTCGCTCATTCCCTCTGTCCCATTTGTATGGCTTTAATGAATTTCAAGCCATTTAGTTTAGAACGTTTCCCATTGATGTGCAAAGTTGTGCCTCAGTTTTAAAAATCATAATAACCTTCCTTACATTTTGCCCATGACAAGTCATATGGAGATGACTCTGAACTAGAAGATGTTTCATACATCGCAGGATAGGTCCAGCGTACGAAAGCCTCTACTGTACATCGATATTCACCACACATTCAGGGTGTAACAGCAGGCAGGGATAAATTCTGTGAAGTGAGCAAATCGGGGGAGACAAAATCAAACCCATTTAATGACAAAAGAGACTGGATGTACAGTCATACGTTCAAAGACGGCGACTAAAGAGACCGAACGCGACGGAATGACTGAAACCCTCTTTCATCACATTTAGCCCCTGTGAAAGTTTGTTCGGCTCTGTATATTTTGTTGTGCAACATCTCTTTAATTGACTGTTAAAATCACGATTCATGAATAATTGAATTTTAAACTGTATTTTGTGCAGGGGGAGGCTAAGCCCCATTATCCCACATGAAGCAACTGGCAGCGCAAACGGCGCCGTAGATAATGTAGTCCTTCCACACCGGCTGCAATCCCACTGTGGAGAAGGGGCCAAATGTTTGGTGCACGTGAGGGAGTTGGTAAAATGCTGACAAACAAACAGCAATTGCGTGGCGCATATTGAACGTATTACAGCGAATAGGCTGCCTATAAATAATGCCCCCCGGTTTGCTTCCGTTACCGCAGTCCGGTCACAAATGTGCAAAGCGACATGAGCATCTGTGCATCAGCGCTCGGCTGTGGGAACATTGCTTTTTCATCCATGAACATGTGCGATAAAATGATGCTGTGATTTACCAAACTACTGCCTGTGCAAAATATGCCGAACAAAATATATGTTTAAGAATGTGTACCTCATTAAAATAGTTTAATAAAAAATTGTTGTATCACACTTAGAAAGACGTCCATGAAATACAGTACAGAAATCCCTTGGTATCCAAACTTTCACTATAATGGCTATTGAAAAAAAATCATCTAAATATCGGTGTCCGAGCAGAAACTTTTCCTGTAACAAATCTTTATCTGAAGCTTATCCAGAATAAAAAAAAATTGAAACATAAATAAAAATCTAAATAAATTGTGAAAATCTACAAAAAACATCCAGTAGCGTACAGTGTGCTGTAAAAAAATAATACTGTATGTGTGTCTCTATTGCGTGAGAGTATAAAATTGGAAACCAGATGCGTTGCATGGGTGTTATCAGCTGTTTCCACCAGTTTTGCTTTCTCTCTACACATTTATGCCACGTCACCATGTTTATTCTGTTTCTTTTTTTTTAAACAAACTTACATAAATAGGCATAATATCTGAAAAATTCGGTAGCCAATGACTTTTCAGGCACAAATTAGATTTAGATACCGACGGTTTAGTGCAATTGTCATACTGCTACTGTGATACTTCTCAGCCACCAAATTCTTAAAGAACGCCTGAATAGTTGCGTGCCGGAAAAAAAACTGCGACCAGCTGAGAACCAACTGTATCTTCATAACAATTAAAGAGTGTCATCCCCTCCCTCTGCATAGATGAACAAGGAAGTTAGCGATAATGGCAAAATCCAAACGGGCCGTTCATCTTTCCTACAAGAGGTGGACGGTAATTTAGGGTTTTGTGATTTAAAATGCCATTACGCTACAGCTGGCTCGATCAGGTCGGACACGGAGATGCGTAATGACTCCCGCTGGATCAGTAGATTTTTGTGCGCTTTAAAAAGCTATTTATGCCTGGCTAAGTTAAAATAACAAGGAAGAAGATAATTAATGTATGATCACACACACAGCCCTGAAGACACACGGCTGTTTGGGAGTTTGCACACTTCTGACTATCTGGAGCATATAGTTGTACTGTTTGAAGAAAATATGACAGTACTTAATATTTTTCCACAGGTTCCGCTATGGTAACGATAGCATCCCTGTATTTTTTGGCTCCTAAGCAATTAACTCTGCCGTTTACACATGTATATGAAAACATACACACGGTTCCTTTCCTTTTCCTGGCTATTTATGCACTTTTATATTAAAAGTACTAGAGGAACCTTTAAGTTGCGCCTTTGTGCCTTCCATTATGTTTAAGATTCCGCTTGACAATTTGTTAAGTCACTATGTTCTTAGAGATGATTAATAAATCCCACCGAGTCATTATTTATCTACCAAGCAGCATCATTATTTATTGTGAACACACTGAACATACGAACAAATGAGGCGGCTGTTTCGACACACCGCTTTGCCCTTTGCTCTAAAAGGCAATTCTCTGTGTAACTCATTGCATCTACATTATTAATTTTTCTTTTTAGCTGACACACATCCAGGGAGACTTTTGGGGGAGCTTTTAGAGGACTTTTTACCGTAGTAAGTGTAGGATAAGGATAACTGGGACAAATTTCCAGCTGCAGCTTTACTCCAATTTCTTTACTGTTTTACTGCGTTGTTACGAAAGGGTTGTGATAAACGGTGCAAACCGGTGTGGGACTTGGGTCTCTGCTCAGCACCTTCTAGCTGTACATAAATAATGTGCCATGCAGCCAGTAGAAAAAGTGATGCAGGAATTCAATATTAAGTAAAGGAGGATAAAGGGAGGAATTAAATTAGTTGCTTTGTAACCTCAGAGCCCGTCCAAGGTGAGCAAACATTTGAAACACCACAGCCTGATCTTCTTGTTAAGTATTCTCCGCTCTGTCCCTTTTGTTTGCCTTTGTAGTCACGTCCTTCGGGGGGGGGGGGGTCTTTCTAATGGGGGGAGGTGGGGCCACAGTGCGCCATATCCCAGGTCTCTGCCACCCTGTCCTTTCATTCTCCATTTGTCAACTCAGGCTTTATTCTGCATGCTTTATTTGCACTTACTTTTTTATTTTTTTGTAATATTTCGTCTTTCAAAAGCCCTGCTGTCTTTGTTCTCACCTGAAAATAACTTATGCAGCCAGATTTTTTTTTCTTCCCTCTTGACACCTTTTTACTAAACGATGAAACAATTACTGGCATATTTTCTTAAATAAACTGCCACATATTTGTCAAGCAGCCCAACTATGATCACAAGAAAGGTGCTTCGGAGGCTCAGCTACGTGTTTCTTTAGAGGCACAGAGTGAATGAAACAAGTAAACACAGTTTGAATTAGTTGGTGCTTTTTCGCAGCTTACAAAATACCCACCTGGGTAAAGTTTATGCAAAGGATCTTACGCAAATGTTCAACAGGTTCTCCTCAGTCCTGCCTTTAGCGTCAAAATCACCCCCTACTAAGACGCACGCGGCTGGCTTTAAATCGGGCTGGCAGGATGTAAGCAAAGTGGGACCAGCTTGTTTTTGGAAGTATTATCTTTAAACCCAGCTTATACTGAGGACATGGAGTGCAGCAGCAGGTATTTCATTAAATGGCAACATTCTCCCATCATCAGTCTTTCGTCCGTATCACAGAATTCTGTTTCATGACAGTATAATGTACAGAATAAAGCACTTAAATTTATATCACACCTGCACACATTGCCAGGTAGGGTAACGGTTAGCGCCGCCACCTTGCCGGTTCTTTTCCCACCTCCAGCTGAGCAAGGTATTTAGGTTCTTACTTCGAATTACTCCAGTAAAATCACCCGGCTACCATAATGGCTAAATGACTGAATGCAGTGAATAAATCACTACTTAGTAATACTGCCATCCTGTGTCCGCTTGTAAGACACGGGAGGCTTTTTTAAAAGGAGTCTGGGGTGAACGCGGTCAAAAATCACACCTGTAGAAATGATGATTCCAACCAGCAGCGCCATAGAGAACGAACATGAACATATATATATATATTTTTTTTTTGCCCAGAACAAATTCTGCTCCCCAGAGAGGGGCTGAGTGGCATGTGGGGTTTTCAGAGGCTGCGTCTTGAGGACTGTGTGAATTACGCTGTACAGCCAGTTCCCTCTAGTGGCACCGGCTTGCCTGCACACTCAGTAACAGACTTCTGCATTTGTACCCTTATTGATCGTTTTTTATTACTTTTATGAGGGTCACAAATGGATGAGTCGCCCGATTGCTGACGCCCAGGCCGACGACAGTGAGAGAAACAGAAGGTGCCTCGCGGAAAAAAAAAAAAGTTTGGAGCGTCATCTCTGTATGCCGCACAATAAATCTCCGCTTTTCATCTGAGCAAAATCTCAAACCCTTGCAGCTGGGACTTAAAAACTGCAGTCCAAAATTTCCTTGAGGGTGAAAAAGGATGTTGCAGAGATATGTCAAACCGGTTTGTTTCAGAGGAAGTAAATGCCCTGTATTTTTCCGTAAATATTGTGTTTGTCGGACAACATTTCATATCGATAATAGCATTGCAACAGAAAGTGATTGGAGTTTGTTACTATGGGTGGCAGCGTAAGGTGACCTTATCAAACAGTGATAAACAGAAAATGGGAAACCGATATCAAGATAGCGGCCAAGACACACAACCCCAGCTGGTGCACTTCTGACAGAAAAAAAAGGAACAGAATTGTATTGTTACCATGTAATGACTTAGTAAACCCCCGGCAAAGAAAAGCTGTGATTTGAGTGCAGTGGCTCCCAGTCTCAAGTAAGTCATTTGATCCTACATCAGCACTGCAGCTACAAGTTTGTCTCAAACAGTTACAGGTAAATTATATCTAAATATAAAATGATCTCAGCTAACTTTTCGATCCAAACCTCATTTAAAACATACACTAGTTTGGAATTTTAGCAAAGGTCTCGGGACACATTAATAGAAGCCCATGTAATTTTCTGACTTACATGCACATTTCAATAACTGGCCGAAAATATTAGCCAGGTACTGTCGTTGCTGCAGAGGAAAAAATTACATTTCCACAATTTTGTCTGTCAGACAAAACTGATCAACTGGCATTTCCAGAATGCAGTGATGTGTTTCTGTCCTCTGCACAATTTTAATAACTCATCACTTATTAGTAGCAAATGCACACACACACATACACACACACACACACACACACACACACACACACACACACACACACACAGTCTTAGGCATGCAACTTCAGTGTCTGTTGAGAAGTACAGGCAGATTCTTATCTACCATGAGGGAGGTTTCTGGTTGGTCCCAATTCATTCTGCAGCCTGAGAATGACCTCAAACACCCAATCTCAGTCATACACAACTATCTTCAGCAAAAAGAAGGAATCCTGCAACAGATGGTATGGTCTCCACAGAGCCCTGATCTCAACATGATCGAGTCAGTCTGGGAGGACATGCAGAGACAGTCAAAGTCTGCAGAAGAACTGTGGCCAGTTCCTCAAAATGTTTGGAAGAACCTACCAACCTCTACCTTAAACTGCATGCAAGTTTGCATATGAGAATTGATGCTGTTTTAAAGGTAAAGGGTGGTCCCACCAAATATCGATCTGATGAGGTTTTTTTTGTCTCCTGCACTTTTTAGAAGGTTTATTGATTAATAAGTATTCATGGCATTATTTTTGGAACCATCCTTGCTTTATAGCATTTTCCCACAGCTGCCTAAGACCTTTGCACAGTACTGTATATACATATATACTTATGCAGCTCAGTTATACACTTATTACACATTTATATGCACAGCTGAATATATATACAGCTTACAGTTATTCTTTTGAAAACCGGGCCATATTAACCCACCTTCTGAATTATGCTGACTCGTGTAAAAATGAAATGAACTAATGTTCTAATGACAGTTTGTCTACATGTTATGTTGAATAAACCTTTATTTGTGTGCAGGTTTATATAAAAAAATAAAAATAAAAGTTTTACAGATATATATTAATAAACACCTTTTTTCACTTGTGTACATAAATGTGTAAAAGTAGAAGCTGTTTTAGTAGATCAACAGGTACAATAATAGCTATTTCCACATAGATTTTTTAAAAATTTAATCTCGTATATTTGTAGGATGCCACTTTGAGCCACACGCTTCAGCAATGCCGTAGCACCCTTAAGCGAGGTACCGACTCCGAATTTCTCCGGTGAAATACCCAAATATATGAATAAGTCGAATTTTGCGTCGCCTAAACAAAGAAATAACATCAATAACTTTCCATCTACTGGTCCACGTGGCTTACAGTGTTTGCTTAAACTAAAATTTTTTTTCCTGACATGATTTCTGCATCCGTCGCCCCCCCCCCCCCCAACTTAGGTGTTTGCTTCTCTTCGAACAAAAAACATATTGATGAGCCCATGAGTATTCATGAGCCGACAAGAGTTATATACATTTTCATTCTGAATGACTGGCAGTTGCAGCCATTCTGCGCATATTGATGCCTCCTGGACTCCAAACCAGACACGTTCTCGACTCATTGCCGATTAATATTCAGACGTAGGCATCTGCCTTCACCAGACCTTTGTGGATTTAATGCCAGGACAGAATACAAGACGAGATCTACAACTTTATATGTAAAAAAGGGGTTGTATTTGAGAAAGAGCTTCACTGATAAACAGGGAATGAAGGTATTTGCTGAGCCGTCGATAAACCTTCATCTGGTTGTGTTGCAGATGTATCTTCAGCTCCGCAGTTCGGTTCCTGTCTCTTAAATGCTTCTTTATTTTCATCCGGTTTCTTCAATCTAGCAGTGATTTTTGTGGAATTTTACATACATATAGACCAATATTCTTTGAAATGTATATCATTTGAGTTTTCTGTACATTGTCGTCAGGTAACTTCAGTGCCATTTTTTTATGTGTCAGTAGGGGGCGCCCCCCGTGTTGCACTGGCATGAGGAGTTGTCATGGTCACATTATATATATAGTTACAGCTTGTTTTATAAACAGATTCTCGTCTCTGTTTCTACTCACATATCACTGACTGCACTGCAAAAATTCAAAGATGCATTGATATATCTATTTTTTTTTAATCATTGAAGAAATCGGGCTTCGGGATTTCAATTTTTTTGGTCATTTCCCAAGGCGGGGTGACGTGTGGAAATTTCCACAGATAACTAGTTTGTTAACCGGCAGACGTGGGAACTCAGCAACTGACCTTGCACAGCTGTCAGGTTTTATTTTACGGCGGAAAGTGTTTTATCGAGTTTCAAATAAAATTAGCCTGCCATCATTAGCGTGTACTGTGATGCGCTTAAAGCCTCACGTTTTATCACTTTACACCACGGAATGGAACACGGCAAGAAACACGAAAAGAAAAACTCATCCTCTTCGCATCTCTGACAGCTTTGAACTCACGGTGTATTTATAACGCGTTTGGCGTTGGTGTCAGAGATCGATAGCAGAATGAGGGACATTGCACAAGGTTATGGGATGAGCTGGTCAACAACTGGCGCTCAGGAGTTGTGGAGTCATCAATCTTCTTCTGGGTCACTTTAAAGTTGTGGACAGCGTGGTGGTGCAGCAGTTGTGTTCCTCTGTGTTTCTTTCAGGTTCTCCCACTGTCCAGAGATGGGTGTTTCAGGAGAATTATTGACATGGTCTTTAGTCCAGGACAAAACACCACAACCCGGCATGACGACCGGCAGTTACTGATGATGAATGAATTAATGATGTTATAATTAAAAATCTCGCTATTTGTTAGAGACAAACGCAAAATTATCCTCAGAAGAATCAGACAAATTCTGACCTGCAAATTCTGATCTATACAACTGCGCAGCTCCACATCCACAGTCCAGACAGGCACCATCACCAGATGACTGTTGGGACAGTACTCCTTCACGTCTACTTAGAGATGTTTATAACCCTTATCTCCAAAAGGGAGTGAATTCCAAGTGTCATAAATTTATAAAAACTGAATTTGAAGATCGCTGAGGTCCAGACCCTATCACAGAAGCACAGGGTGATGACTAGTCAGGTTTGCTGAGGTCCAGACCATATCACAGAAGCACATGGTGATGACTAGTCAGGTTTGCTGAGGTCCAGACCCTATCACAGAAGCACATGGTGATGACTAGTCAGGGTCACAGAGGGCCAGACCCTATCACAGAAGCACAGGGTGATGACTAGTCAGGTTTGCTGAGGTCCAGACCCTATCACAGAAGCACAGGGTGATGACTAGTCAGGGTCACAGAGGGCCAGACCCTATCACAGAAGCACATGGTGACAACAAATCAGGGTTGCTGAGGTCCAGACCCTAATCCTGACTGATATGGACCAGAACCATGAGAAGGTTTTTTTTGTTGCCCTCATGCCTAAACAGTACAGGTTCTGAAATGCAACAGTGCTTCTCACTACATTGCTGTGCAGCCCCAGAGCGGAGTGGAGGAAAGCTATTTGTTCTAATTTATTGTTTCCCTTGAATTAAAGAATTTAGCAGATTGTTCACACTTTACTGAAAACACCCGTGGTTGGACTTAAAGTCCTTGTTGCCCACTTCAATTTCTCACAGTTCTTTGTTGAGTCAATAAAAAAACAGGCTTCATTTGGAAAGTGGGCGAGAAACCTTAATTTTTTACTCTTGAAAAGACCGACCATCTTCAAGACGACATGATCCAGCACCTCAGTCTTTAGCTGCCTTTCTTCTGATTGATTCCCTGACTAATACATTTGACTCAACATATTTCATATTTTCAGATCCTTCATTTTTTTCTGCTCAACCCTCTGTTCCTTGCGATGTGTACGATTTATTCTGAGTGCACTTTCAAGATGTCTTTTTGAAACATCTGATCAGAACAACAAGTGCCAAAGAGCCAAAGAAAAAGCTTTGTACAGTGTTGCAATGATATTGCTCCTTTTTGCTTTACAATTATAGACCTTACGGCGCAATACTCGGTTCTTGTACTTCTCCTTCTGATTCGAACACTACTGAAGGTAGTCCTATATTAATATTAGAAAGTGTTCCTGTTTTTTGAATCTGCACAAAAAAAAAACCGTTTTGATATTTTCACCACCAAACCTATTTAATAGTCCAGTAACTGGCCCTTTAACATAACCTCATAGAAGCAGTAAGCAAATAAATCAGAAAACAACATGCAGAAAACTGTCCGACTTCACGGCGAACTCACGCTGTCAGCCGTAAACACGCATCCACGCAAACAATGCTTCCGACTCAGAATTTACCGCGTCGTCATTTCGGAGGAAGAGATCGGTCTTTCCGAACGGTTAGAAAGCGCGGTGATTCCTAAAACCCATCAGCACATGCGTTATATATGAATCCTCTTCCTCCTTAATATCGTATTTACCCGCGACCCTAATAAACATCGTAGCACATGCAAAGGTTAAACCAAAGGACATCATCCCTGCTGTGTTTTCTTCATTTGAAGGCCCAATGGAAATCGTCCCAGCAGATGTCACTATTACACTAAGCGAACATAAAACCCAAAGCAATTTCTAAAGCTCCCTTTTGTTGCGGGGAGCGGGACATACAGCCAATAACAATGAAGCCAACGTAATGTGTCGTGGACACAAAACCGATGGTTCGGTACAGCATAAGTAATCGTTCTACTTGATACTCCAGATGATATCGAGCAAAATCAGTCCTGCATGTGCTGCTCCTACCAGTTATAGCTGATAAGCATCTAACAACTTTTTAATAGGAATTGAATTTAATTACGGTTTTCCTTCTAAGGCCAGAATCATTGATTTTGCTGGTCGTTTTTAATGAATGTTGATAAGATTAAGTACAGCCATGCGACACGACAAACTCTTCGTATAAGAAGCAGCTACGAATCATCTTGCAGCCTTTTATCTCTTCCCCTTTGTTCCCGCACGACAAATCAAACAAATTCTATTACATTTGGGCACAAATTTACATACCGATTAACAGCATGTGCCCTTAGTTTGCAGGTTGCCTTTGGATTCATTTCAGGTGAACGTTAATCTTTAGTTAAATAAAATAATAATGCGATAAAGACAGTACAGGTTAGGCTCCGAAATATTCATTACTCTTATATGGTTCCAGCTTTGGCATAATACTACAAATGGGGCACGAAAAAAAAATGTAAAATACGCCCCCTCCAGATAAGATTACAAATACACGGAGAATGGGAACCATATATTTGTATTAAAAACTGACACGCCTGCTTTTCCAAACAGCGGCGTCTGCGAAGTGCCCGTTTCGCACTGTTAAGGCACAAAACGGGGGGGGGGGTCACCGGTGGCTGTCCGAAGCCGCTGCTGCCGTGCACGTTATCCGTGCCGAAACTCGGCAAAGCTGCCAGCTGGGAGCTTCGTATTAAAGGGGATCGCGGCGACGGCTGCGTTTGTCTTACCGAGTAAATTCCTCTTACGAGGTACGACGCCTGCTCGCGACATGCTTCCGAGACCCTCGGCCGCCACGGGTTTCAATGGAAAAGCAGCTAATTAATTTATGGAAACATAAATGAATGTAATTACCATCCAGGGACAAGAGTGATACATAGTCAGACTGCAGTTAAAAGGGGGTGCTTGGCAGTCGCACGAACACTCAATTGAGACATCTGTGCCTTCGTATAAATGGGAAATTGCTTGCATTTACAGCGCTGCAGGAACAGCTACGCGCTGACTGTGCCAAGGAAGGATCGAGGTATTAACAACACTGACGCGAGTCAACTTTTATTTACGCCTGTCAGTTAATACGAATCTGTACACATGAAATTACGCACATAATGAAAGGAAGTTATCCTTCTACTCGCTCATTCTTGCCATAATAACCACTTCTACTGATAAAGCGGTTCAAGCCGCGGCTGATAAACCTCCGCGGTGACGTTCTGAAGATGTTCCGTACGAACGTTTCGCCCGAATTTGGTTCTAAGGGGTGTAAATGAGACTTTTTCATAATGGCCGATTCCGGTAATTCGTTAACAAATTGAAAATGTTCTGACTTTAATGTTTTATAATTGGTTCTTTAATGACTGAATCACCAGGAACGTGCATTTGCTCGGACTTCTCTTTCAGACCATCATTTCAAGTGAAATGATGGAAGGGACATTGGAAATGAGCGCGCTCTTTTACTCTTTTCAGTGTCTACTCTTTTCTGTCTAGAAATAGAACACATTTGGAACAAGAAAGAACTTTCTATAGAACATTCTTCAAAGAACCAATGACAGCTCTTACTAAGTGAGCTGCTGATTTTTTTTTACCTTTTTTTTTACCTTCCATATGAATGGCATACATTCCCAGCCGTGGCTGAATGAGGGCATTTAGCCGAACCAAGCTGGTTAAAAAGACTTGTTTTCGCTGCGGTCCCAGCTTCTCGCCGAGGTTTGTAATGCTCACACTGCCGCCGATCACCATAACACTGTGCATTTTACACCTGTCGGTGTGGAAGAAGTGGTGTCCGACACAGAAGGAACAAAAGCAAAAGTCGTCGTGAATGTGGTTTAATTACGGTACCGCATCAGGATGGAAGTTCTGGTATTGCGTCCAACAACCAGCTACAGTGGCAGCTTTAGGGGGTGGCGGCGGGGGGCGGTAATGGATCCCAGGATCTCAACCGGCCTCACAGGGACCTGTTGGCTGGGTAGCTGCTCAGGGTTAGCTAGGCTGTTTGCCTCTGGTCGTCTGTCCGCTTTCAGCCCGAACTCTTAGCAAATCGGCCATGAGGTCGAGTCCTGTCCTGTGTATTCCCCCCCCCCCCCCCCCCCCCCCCCCCCCCCCCCCTCTTTTTTTTTGGCTAAACTGCCACTAAAACACTTCGGGAAAAAACACCCCCNTTTTCCCCCCCCCCCCCCCTTCCCCTTCTCCTCCGGAGTCTTTTTTTTGTAGCACTTAAGAGGAAAGCCAAGACATTTCATTTTTATCCTTTTAAGAAACTGTACACAGTCAAATGAAATTATGAGAAATATCTTAAATCTGATAAGTAATTAAATAACTGATTAAAGTGAATTAGGTCGAATATGAATTCGTAATACTCCCTAAGACGCCGAACGTGAATCAAATTGGGCTGCTGTGACACATTCTACTATACTTTTCATTTGCAGAGACAGCACCAGAACTGTTTTTCTTTTTTTTTTTTAAGTATCTTTATAACTACTAATCAAACATCCTTCATTAAAAGGTGACGGCGATAAGAAAAACAACACGACAATACAAATGCATACGTGGGGGGTTGTAGAAGCCAGACGAAACGCTGCTCGTCTTTGGCACGGTGCTGCGTAACCAGCAGCAGACACAGCTACCGCTGGGCTTCACGGGGGACCTTATCACAGCCCTGCACACCCACTGCCTCGGTGACATTCTGCCGGGACGCAGAATTGAAAAATAATTTCATAACCAGAATTCAGCGTTTTGCGCTGGTCTTACTCTGTGCTTCTCAATCTTGGTCCTGGTGTGTCTTCTGTCAGCACAAAGACAGAAAATTGGTTTAGGTTGGTTAGGGTAATATTTACTTTGATCGAGTGCTTACGTGTCCACGAAGACCAAAAACTGGCTTAGGCTGTGGCCTTGCAGAGCCACGGTTGAGCATCACTGGTTTTAACTTGATTGTCTTCCTTGCAAGGACTCGGGGAATCAATTTCAGCTTCTCCCGTACTGGAAATGAGGGTTTCTGTTATACTTCCTGGGAAAGTGTTGAGGAGCTATTGAACATAGCTTTTAAAGATGCACTACACGTCACGAAATGTGTTGGACCCTGCAGTGGACCAGAATGACATCCACAGAATACCTTTCACTTTTGCCACCTTAGCTTGGACAAGCAGATAATGATACCGAGTGAGTGATGCCACATGTGATGCATCCATCCATTCATCCATCCGTTTTCATCAACTGCTTATTCTATTACTCTATCCACAAGGCTATGGGCTTGGCTATCAAACGGCCCCTGGATGGGATGCCAGTCCATCACAGGGTGGCCACAAACACCCTACGGGCAGCTCAGAGTGACCAATTAACCTGAATCGCAGGTTGGGACTGTGGGAGGAAACCCACACAAACACGGGGTGGAACGTGCAAACTCCACACACGCTGAGCCGGAATCGAATTCGCGTCCCACCAGCCCAGGTGCCGCGAGACAGCAACGCGGAGCCACCGTGCCGCCCGCACATGAAAATGTTTGGCTTAAATTAGATTTGATATTTTTCCAAATTTACAGATCTTTTGTTAAGCATTCTATCATTTACTTTTCCAAATGTGCTAATCTTACGTCCTTAAATCCATGAAGCTTAACATCATACTTCCAAACGCCCTTGCGAATGTGATTCTTTTTTAAACATTTAAATCTATGCAGCACAAGGCAGACCTTAGATTGTAGAGTTTAGAAAATATTGTCAAAGAATTCCATCTGAATGGCATCTGAAGACTAATGGTGACCTTAAAACTCAGACTTTGTTTTGCTCTGCTGTCGCTGACCATTTTAGTCTATAATAAGAGGGAACCTTTTTACAGGACTGTTTACTGCACTCTAGGGATGTTTCATAGAGAAACTACAAAAAAAAACAGCATCTAATGAACTAGCGGAAAATACAATAACAGCACTAATAAAGGAAATGAATACATTAAGCTGTATTACAAAAATTACAGGGTTAAAATCATTCATTTTACATCAGGACCCCCATCCTGCCTCAGACAGTTGGTTCCCTGGTTCCACAATGGGCTTCTGATTCTTCTATTGCACACAACTTCTGACAATAAATAGTTATTAAGGACTGTCAGTCAGAAGGTGTACAAAGAGAATTTCTGTTTTTATGTTTTTACATTCAGAACATCTTTCTATTTTCCCCCGGTGTTTCCCCAGGGTATCTACAGTGATCCAAAAACATCTGAGCACTGTCACAAACATCTTATTTTGTTAACAATCTTAGACCATGTTGCGCACCTACTTCCAAGCATCACACATGTAATGTGGTCCATGTTGTTGAGCTAAATAATAAATTAAGCAAAAAATTGACTAAATTCAATTGGGCTTTACTGGCAAGACAAATGTACATTTGTGCTGCCAAAGTAGCAGCAACAACAAGAAAAAAAATAATAATAGTAAGATGAAGAAGAAGAAGAATAGTAATAACAATAGCAAGAACCAAAGTATTATTATTATTATTATTATTATTATTATTATTATTAATAATGAATTTAAAGTAACAGTTATATGATTAAACGTATTAATCTGCATTAATTTGCACTAAGCTGACTGGGTCGGTACTCAGTACTGGCAGTGATTTGCAAACTGACACTTATTACCTTTTAATATTTGCATGTGCTACGGTTCTTCATGAGAGTACTGTCACCTTTACTATTCTAATCCTGCCGCTGCACGAGATGTTTTTGCTGCAAGGACAGCGTGGAATGAAGGTTTGCAATGGTTAGAGTAATGCATGTTGTGCAGCACTGAAAAAGAGCATAAAACCCTACAATGGCCTCCACGTGAGGCTGAGCCAAAAAGGGATTTTTGAGACACTCGGAGGATTTCTAGGAAGTTGGCAAAGCCCCAAGCATGTAGTATCATGTAAACCCATGGAATGTCCTCCAGAATACACACAAAGACTCAGTCCTGCAGCAGTCGGGGAGGTAAACTTACATATGTCCTCTATAGTGGACAACATTAATAGCTCGGTCTCTACGTTATTAAACCTTGGCAGAATTAAGAAATAAACAAAAATGAATATTCGTTGAAAATACTGTTAAATGTATTCGTACAACCGAAACTCTGTACCCTCTCAGTGTGGAGCTTTCGTTTACAAAGTAAAGCAATAAGCAGCTGATAAAACCACCAAGCGTGAGTGTGCAGAAAGCCTCCAACTCCATCTTCAAACGGAAGCATCTTCTTTTTTGGTCTAAGCTAAAGTGATGCGACTGTTTATCTTAAATGGTTCCACTGAAGAGTGTGCTTTACGTCTGTTGTCATGAATATTCATGTGCACAGAGGCCCGGGGAGTGTCCCAGGTCAGAATATTCTAAAAGGAAGCTGCACCTTCTATAACCATTAGAATAACTTTTCAAAGCTTCTAACCGTCTTATTGGTAGCATCTGAATCCAAGAAACCAGCTGAGCTCTCCACGTTCAATCGTGCGTCACGTGTCTGATTCAACCTTCAATGTCAAGTAGGTGGCACTTTAGAAGAAAACAGGCTAAAGCTCCTAGTTTGTAATGAAATATTTTTGTGTCCAGGTGTTCAGCTTAGTTAACTGGTGGTTCATTTCTACCTATTTAGTCTGTGTGTTTGTTTTGTGCTTTCAGCTCAGCTTCATTGCCGATGTTTTGCAAAGTAGCTATATGTTAAATGCTTATTACATACTAAATGCTTATTCCTCACTTAGCAGTATCATTTTTGCCATGCATGTTGATATTCTGGGTGATCTGGTGTTTTTTCGATTATACACACCATTTTTTCCATTACCACCAATAATAAAGAGTACAGTTGACTAGACCATAAAACAGTGCATTCCAGTATATTCCTTTTTGCCTTATTACCATACAAATTCAGTCTTCCCTAGGGGCTCTGTTCAGTTAGTTAACCTCAATATAGGATGATGAAATTTCGAAAGCGCCATCAAATATTTTCTCTTTCATAGTGCAAAGCAATTTGCGCTCTGGGTGTTTGTTACTGGGACCCGATTTTACAGAATACTAGACAACTGTGAACTGGGTCGATTTGTTAACTAGGGTATATATGGCTCTATATAACATCACCAGATGTTTGTTTGCTGTTCTAGTCAAACATACTCGCCCGATATGTCCTTGCTGGTGCTACCACTGTAAACCTAGTAGTTTTGTGCCAATAAAAGTGTTTTTTTTTTGTTTATTTGGGTTACGTGGGTTGAAACGAATGTTTTAGTGGACTAATATCATATAGCTTCAGTTTTGTCTTTTCACAGTAATAGTTATGAACATTCCTTTTGTATACATCCCACAGTAGACCGTAAGTAGTTCTAGATAGTGGGAGAAGAAAATATTATTCTTTGTTTAGGTGGCTTGTCAAGGTCAGTGTCAAAAATATTTTTGACAGCAGTTTTTCCCATGAAGACTTGGACAAAGTAGTGAAGAAGTGAAAATCTACTTGGTTCTGTGTTTCAAAATGTCCCATAACAGTGCTTAGGTCAAGTACGGGAGTCATTTAACCTCACCGCTCCCACAACCAATCCACTAATGCCAATACAGACCTAGCATCATCCTGGCAACAGACAACATCAGCTGAAATAATCTGGCTTTCCTGTAAAATAAACTGTCAGCAGAAAGGGGTAAAAGGTGACTTATGAAAGCGTATAACTTTGTTACTGTTCTCATAAGGCTTGCCAGGGTGGCACAGACTGCTGTTGTTCAGGTGTGGAGTGTAACCCAGCATAGTGCAGAGTTTGCAAGTTTTCCCTTCCTTGAGTTTCCTCTACAGTCCACTGTGTTTCAGTGAAATTTATAGCTCTAAAATTACCCATAGTGTGTAAATGTGTAAATGCAAAGACACGGTTCTTCTGTAACAAACTGACAACCCATACAGGGTGTGGCTCCCCAGCCCTCAGTCCCCTGTTCCTGGGGTAGGCACTTGTCTGCCGCAACCCTGAGAAAAGGATTCCAAAAGTGAGCATTTTCACGAGAATACGTTTTGTGCCATTTGCTTCAGTTTTAACACAGGCAATATCTGCATGGCTGCCCTGTCTGAATCCTGCTTCTTCTGGACCTGAAATCCCACATTTTTTTCCTGAGAAACCCCAACTGTTTGTCATTTCACTGGGTGATGGTGTTAACCGTACCATACCAAGGCATTCTTTATCCCACTGGTTTTCAATTACTATGTAACACCCACCCTTTAACTCTATTTAGAAATCAACCACAGAGCTTTTAACTCGACACATTTACTGTAGAATATTCCAGTAAAGAGCAATGACAGTTGCTGTATATGTGACTAACCGTCAAAATGAGGTAGTGAGGACACATCACAGACAACCTGCTTTTCGCCTCTGGGATCATTACATGGCTGCCTCAGCCCGGTTACCCCAAGACAACAGAAGGAATCTTGATGGAATTGTCCATTGACATCTGGACACAGAGTTTCATCTGGAACATCACGCCAAGTTTAGAGCCAGTTGTGTATTTACTGTTTTTGGCTCCCCCGGTGTCGTTCTGCTCAATGGCACTAACAAAATGACGCACGTTCTTTATGGCTCGTGGTTGGTTGCTGGGAGCGAACCTCAGCGTGGCTTGTGCTGCAAACCTGCCACGTGGGGGACATGGAGGGATGGGACTTCAAAGTGTACAAAGCATCCAGGTGAAGCAATGCCATCATGTTTTCTGTCTATCTTCACATTCTATGTGCTTCGCCAGATATGACAGATGAAGTCACAGCTAATAATCTGCAGACAGATGGAGCAATAACAAGGATTAAAAAGAATTAAAGAATCACTAATGTTTTTTATATATGTATCTTTATATACAGTACTGTGCAAAAGTCGTAGGCATGCAACGTCAATGTCTGTTGAGAAGTACAGGTAGATTCTTATCTACATTTATTTATACATCTACATTATTTATACTTTTCTTTTGGAAAAATGTAAATGTGTTTATTTTGATGACGTTTGATGGTTATAGCAGTTTGGAAATTGAGTGGGAAAATGATTTTCCTTTTTCCTGTCGAGCAAGTTGGGTTGGCTTGGAGGAACACGGCTTTTTATCCAACTAGTCATGTCCAAACAACTAGCAGATATTGTTTCATCAGACAAAAAAATAATGCTGGGGGCGGGTTATGCGGTTGTGCAGTTCTAGTTTCTAAAAATACATCTACACTGCATTTTCAGTTGGGAGACACTTTTATACAAAGGGATGTATAACTCAGACACTACAGATGAACAGCTTTAGATGAAGACAAATATTTTTAAAACACAGCCTGATTAATACCATCATTTGTTACAAATTATTCATCTACCTACAGCGGATACATAACCTCTAAGTAAGTATATAAAAGTACAAGAGCATTTTATTCAGCCTTGATTTTTATTTATGTCACGTTATTATATAATCTGTTTAGAAAATGTGCTGTTCTTTAGGATTGTCTCTGTAAGTTTGTTCTTAATCCTCCATATCTTTAAATCCCCCGATGTTCACGATTTCACAGCCAGGTAATTCTTCTTATTAGAGTCATTTCATTGTCTATGTATTGTTTTTATCCAAAGCATCTCCCAGTTTTAAACATAACTTATTTAGACTAAGAGTCATCTAAGATAGGTCTTTACATTTTTTCTGTGTTCTGCCATCACGTTGCTTTTTCTACATCTTCCTTCGAGGCAAAGCGCTGCAGGCCACACCAGGATCACAGTTATCGCCTCTCACGGTGCAGCCAGGTATGCATCGGTCTGCATACATGCTAATGTTTGTTGACTTTCTCCTTTAATTCTTATAAAGATTTTCTCGCACCCTTTGGAATTCTGCGATTCGCACATTGTGTCTCCTGCTTGCTACTGATACGGCGGCATTTGTTGGCTGAAAAAAAAGCACGCTCGCTGCAGGCTTTTTTTTGAATCCCGACGCTATACTTCCACGAAACCTCCGTAAAACTCCGACACCTGTTAACACCGCAGCTGTGTGTCATTTCTGATTAGAATATCTACGGCAACCTAAATAAAATTAACAGAAGCAGCAATCAACACATCCTTTGAAATCGCAAACTCTACCATCGTACCACACATTTACCACGCAGTGCAAGCGGCAATACTCAGAAAACTAAGGTTTCGTCGACATAATTTGAAACAATTATTGCTGATTGTCATCTGCTTTCAAAATAAATTCAGTAATTATCAAACTCACATCTGCAGCTGCACTTTGTGCATCTCTTACACTGACCCACAAACACTACAGTACTGTGCAAAAGCGTTAGGCATGCAACTTCAATGTGTGTTGAGAAGTACAGGTAGATTCCTATCCACCATCAGGGAGGTTTCTGGTTGGTCCCAGATTCATTCTGCAGCCTGAGAATGACCTCAAACACCCAATCTCAGTCATACACAACTATCTTGAGCAAAAAGAAGGAATCCTGCAGCAGATGGTATGGTCCCCACAGAGCCCTGATCTCAACGCGATCGAGTCAGTCTGGGAGGACATGCAGAGACAGTCAAAGTCTGCAGAAGAACTGTGGCCGGTTCCTCAAAATGTTTGGAAGAACCTACCGACTTCTACCTTAAACTGCACGCAAGTTTGCATAAGAGAACTGATGGTGTTTTAAAGGCAAAGGGTGGTCCCACCAAATATTGATCTGAGTGAGGTTTTTTTTGTCTACTGCACTTTTTAGAAGGTTTATTGATTAATAAGTATTCATGGCATTATTTTTGGAACCATCCTCGCTTTGTAGCATTTTTCCCACACGTGCCTAAGACTTTTGCTCAGTACTGTACCTTTGAACAGATAGTTGGGTGTGAAAGTGTTTGTGCTTAAATGGTACGATTTATTCCATGGGGTTGTTATAATCCAAGTCATTCTTGGGGGGAACATTTCAAAGGTACATTTTCCATTACAAGTGTTGCCATTAGATTTTGGACGCCAGCAACATGGGGAATTTCTCACGATTACATGGAAAATGACCACGTAAGTACCGCAACATGACTAACGGGGGGAATGTGTCGTGCCGGGAGTCGCACGCATCGATCGCGCGCCCATCGTCCTGCAGCGCCTCGGCTGACATTCGTGCAACTGTCTCGCCCCCTTTGGCTCACGGGCAAAACATCTTGGTAAAATTCCCTCCCGCAAACTGACCTACAATAAAAAGTGACTCTTGGTCTGTTAAGGTCCTCAACTGAACTGGTGCACAAGTTCACTACCGTAAGTAATGGTAACAGTAGCAAGGTGCCGAGATTGAAAATATTTCACGCAACACAAGTGAGCTGTCAGAAAAGCCCTTGCTGAACATTTTCAGGTTAGCATGTTAACCCGGCACAGGCAGATGGTTTTGAAGGACCCAGACATGCACTTCAATGTAAGAGCCCCGGTTGTATGAAGAAACATGTTTTCATAGAGAACATCCCAGCGAGACACATCGCTGCTTATTAATACTGCGCACCGTTATTAGACACGAGCAGAGTTTTACTGCCGCTATGTCGCTCGAATTGTGCGCTAATTGATATTCCTTCACAGCTCAGCTGTCCTCACTAAAGTAGCTTTTAACATCTGCAGAAGAGATGAAATGCCAGTGCAGTGGGGTTCCTTACTGACAGCGGTTATTATGTGATGATTCCGGCCACTTTATACTTGGTCTGCTTTCATCGCGATGTCCTGGCGAGTGGGAATATCAATATAATTCCCCTCTTTCTGTCCTGTCTTTAAATCTGCAGCATTTTGAAAGCATAAGTTCAGCGAAACTGCAGGGGGTTAGAAGTGCAACAGACTGAGGTTGATTGTCTGCCGTATTTGGAGTCAGCACTTTTGTCCGATGGTGGTCAAATGAGACATGTACTTCCTGCCAGTTACATACGTGACGGCAGCTCCTCTTATACAGGACAAATATTTAAGCGAAAAAAGGGTAGACGTGCTAAACTATGTATCGGTGTTCATCTTTTGGCATCTTTTGTAGGGTCTGGAAATGTCCACGTGAAAAAATGCATTTGAGAGCAATATTACCTGTCATCCAGCCAAATAAACAGGATGAGCTGCGAACGACATCAACAGCCACAAAATAAACTGGAGAAAAAACGCGTGAAAGGGATTGTGTGTGAATATTCGTGCGTAGCCTGCTGTTGAAGCACACATTAATCCAGAGGGAAAGCAGTGCTGAATGAGTGCTGGCAGTAAAGGCTCAGCATCATTGTCACTGATGTTCTTGGTACTTGGAGGCCCGGCGCTGAGCACAGGCATTTTACGCACCCCCCATTCCCCCCACGCTCTGGGCGCTTCGGCTTCCTGGAAGGGCCTTGCTGTGCTCCTAGTGCCAGATGATGCTGTAATTGACGCTGTTAAGCCAGGCGCGTGACAGCCGTTGATGCCTGGCCGGTAGATAGAGGGCTCCGCTCCGCCCCGCCGCCGCCAGCACACAGGTTCAAACTAAGCCATCTGTGGGGCTTAAAGCGGCTGCCGCTGACACACGGCTGTGCCTAAAGAGATCACCCTGACTGCTTCAAGGCCCCCACAAACCAGAGGTGGTCTTCTGAAGTATGCATGCCACACAATAGTGCACAATGTGCACTTCAAGGACTCGGTGTTTGGAATTGGGATTCGTTCGTGTTTCTTTTTGTGGAGAATAAATAGTCTTTTCAGATTTTGACAAGTACACATACCTGCTTTACAGCACAAAAATGTATGTTCACATGCATGAACTGTATATCGTGTACATATTTTTAGTGGTTTTTAGAACACAATGGAACTTTGTAAACCTGAGTTTTCGTTTAACTAAGAACTGCAATTCTGTAGTGTTTAAGAGGTATTCAAAAAAATTCATAAAGAAGTTCCGAGTGAAGCCATTTTGGTTAAAATTATGGAAAACAAATATCCTCCAGACATTCTTTACTTGGCTAAACCTTAAAATGTGCAATATCAGTATCTGTGCCTTCTGACTGTAGCTTAGTTTAAATGTACATCATATGTGTAACACTTCACACTAGAAGCAAAACTGACTGTTTGTGTCTCATTTTGTTTAACTTTCAATCCTAAGTCATGATCGAGAAAAACTTGAAAATAAAGATGTCCTTTTACGTATTTATAAATAACATTCCTCCCTCTTACAACATTGAATATCTGTAGCTATAAAGCTTAGTCTCTGGTTATGAATATCTTTCTTCACGCCGCTTTCTTTATCAAGCCGGGGATTTGAAATTTGGCACGGAAGTACTTTTTGTAAGGTTTCTGTGTAGTCGACTTCCCTAATGTCCGAAATGGCTACTTATTATTTTGAAAATTTAAAATCCAGTTTCAGACAAGACCTGTAGGGAGAAGTGAGAGAAGTGATGTCACATGTAGCGCGTAGTAACATCACACACACAATTGTAGTAAATTCCACAAGGGAGTAAAGTTTGGTGATATATATTTGTTTCTACTGTGTGTATGTTACCGCAGCCAGTGAGCTATTTGCTGTCCGCACCATCTGTCTATTCAACCACAGGAGCCAGTAGCTGTTACATGTGAGCAAATGAAAATGTTAACATCTCTGAGAAATCATACATGACACGCAATGCAGCACACATTACTAATGTAAGAGTAATAAAATTTGTTGATATACAGTACTGTGCAAACGTCTTAGGCACCTGTGGGAAAAATGCTATAAAGCGAGGATGGT
>UFQX01000365.1:492488-545513 GCA_900497675.1 Arapaima gigas | reverse complement strand
GAAGGTTTATTGATTAATAAGTATTCATGACATTATTTTTGGAACCGTCCTCGCTTTATAGCAATTTTCCCCACAGGTGCCTAAGACTTGCACAATACTGTATCTTAAAAAGTTCTTGAATGTAGAATTGGGACAAAGTCAGTATAAAAGAGCTCCATGGGTAAAACAATGAATAAATTAGTCACATTTTTGATATGTTAAAGTACTTTCCTTTCACTGAACTCAAGGCCTCCCAGCAATGATGTCCTTAGTGGCAAAGAAAAATCCAGCTGTACAAAGGGATTAAGACATATAAAGTGTTAATCTGTAAGCCACCCAGTATGCTGGTGTGTGGCAATGTAACATGGCTGATCACTTGCAGGTGAGGCCGCCGAAAAGCAGCACAGCAAACCTAGGGTCAGGGTCAGGCAACGGAAGCTATCAGATAAAACCAGGTGCTCTGCAACACAGCTGAGATGAGCTCCAAACTCCAAACCAGAAAGCCTGAAGTCTGTGTTAGCAAAGGGCCTAACATGCAGCTCATCCTGCAACATACAAAACCAAACAAACTATAGTATACAGTGACATTTTACACTGGGAAATAGTAATGTCATGAACCCTACCAGCAGTTAAGAGGGATGAGAACTAAGAGCAGGAAGTCAAGATTAGAATGTGCCTCAAAGTGGAAGATGGGGTTCTGCTGCAAAGATGGACACCCAAGGGAGGCAGGATACACCCTAAATGAGANGTCAAGATTAGAATGTGCCTCAAAGTGGAAGATGGGGTTCTGCTGCAAAGATGGACACCCAAGGGAGGCAGGATACACCCTAAATGAGACATCCGTCTGTCTACTTCAGGAAAACACACACACACACACACACACACACACACACACACACATTCAGTCACATATAAACACACTAAGAGCAACTCAGACTCAACAATTCTACCATGCTGGCTCCAGCCTTCTTGAACAGTGAATGCACCTTAAATTAAACCTATATAGATGTGAAACTAAGAAACACAGATAAACAAAAGTTCCACAGACACATTCATCCAGTTTTGATCATCAGTCACAGTGAAAACAAATAACGTTAAACATCAAGCAAAACAAAATTAGTCCAAGAATTCCTTTCACAATCTGACTGTTAATATGGCTTAGAGAAGTAAGACACTCATTTTAAACTTAATTCAGGAAGCCTGAGGATTAAATGCATTGCAAAACATTCGGCACTGTAAATTTCCCTCGATAAGGATTTCTATTCAAGCAAATAGAGAATGAGCTCCGGGACTCCAGGGAGGGGGCACTGCGGGTAAAGCAGGTCTTGAAACGGCAAGCAAGCATTGTCGATCCTGGTGAACCACAATGACCTGAAATAACGCAACAGGATAATTACTGGGTTTAATCAGTCCAAATGACCACGAGTTAGTTCAAGGAGCTTGTGCACGACAGGCAGACGTGTCAGAACTTGCTGAAGTGCTTGAGACAAAGAATGCAGGTGTGGGGTGTCGAGTATATTCCTGTTCTTCCGGCTGTCCCGTTACACTCTGGATAGAAACTGCCCTCATTCTCTCCAAGCATCCATGCTTCCACACGTGCTAATAGATGAAGGGTACTGCAGTTACTTGGTTTGACCACCAGGGGTGTCAGGCACCCAACTGTTATCTTTGAACCTCCAATTTTATCCACAAGATCTTAGTCATACAATAAAGTCTCAGCACATATCAACAGATACAACAGCAAGAAAAGCCATTAATCACGGCAGCCTTATTTAGATCAACCCATCAGGCTATCTATGGGAGACACTGGCTCCTTGTTTACATTCCTGCTAGAACTGCGATGCTATCTCTGGGAAGCCTGCGTGCAAGTGTGGCAAGAAGCATCGAGGATCTATTCCACTCCCCCTGTTCCTACCCACTGTGACACCTCCGAGACCCAGGTTTTGAGAATAAAGGTGTCCACTAGCAGGGTGTGGGGTTGGAGACTGTTACATTGGGCATAAACCACAATAAGCTTTGCACATGCTGGGAGAAAAAGGAAGAAACACCACAGCAACTCAGACCATGTGGCCTAGGCCAACTGTAATCTTTTATGTAATAAGAACGCCGAGAAAGCCATTTCTTACAAAAGGACTTCAGTAAGGCAATACATTGCGTACTAGTCTTTCAGACACTGAGTGTGGGCTTTAGCTGCAGTATTAACACACAGACCCAGGAAAACTAGTAGGTATGGACAGCAGGTAATGGCTAATGGCACAAACTTGCTGAGTCCTAGACATGCTCAGCCTGAATTGTCACTTAATATATTTTTCTGTACAAACTCCATGTCCTTCTTAGTAAATTAAATTGGCTAATATGAAGCCACATATGGTATGACCAGGAGACAAAGTTAATGGTTCATAAAGCTTTTGAGGGTAAACTTTAACTGAGGCAAAGGTGATGAAAGTTTCTCTGGAGTTAGTTAGCAACAACCTCGCTCACCTGGATGAGAGAGAAGAGTACTGTACAGAGATGACCAAAGCCAAGAAATGCGAGACCACTAGCTCTGCAAACAATGCCATATCATTCTCAAATGTTGACTTACTTGAAGTCAGTCAACACAACGATACCATCATCCTCAATGGCACTTCATTTGTTCCTCAAAGGTCAATAAAAATAAAGGCTGCACACAAACATGACTGATAACTACATGAGACGTCCTTCAGCAGTAACACTCTTGGTTCTGTGTAAACTGTTCCAAACCTAACTAAGAAGCTATTTCATTGTAATTTGTTTCCGTCTTTTAAGAATCCTTCAATAACATTATGAGGATTTAAACAGACTTTCAAAATCTAAAGAGACACTGGTGACATAATGCTTCATTAAATCATGACAAGCAAATTCATCAAGTCCAGTGATCTATTTTGGCCTGCGCTTCAAAATTGACAAAAAATATTAGTACACTGCTGATTCTTGAGATCCTAAGCAGAAAGTCAACAAAAATGACAGTGTAAAATCATATATGTGAAATAGGTCTTTGAAGCACATGGTGTGTGAAAAATAAAAGGGTGAAATAAGATGCTTGTCCTTGCACATGTCTAAATGTTGCGTGCTTTGTGTGTATCATCAAATGTTATATGTCTAACAGGATGAATGTTCTAAGAGGGAGAAATTCAGTTGTCTGGCCTGCAGTAAGAAAAACAGAACCATATCCTAGAAAGATCAACAAAGATGTAATATGCCCTGGAACATTCATTTGTAAGCAATTAGATGTGGAAACAGTGGTTCATTTATACCTTGAGGATTTGTTTGTTTCTTTTTATATGAATAGCTGAATGGGGGGATTCCCTTGTGCCTAGATTTTATTTCCTTTATAAAACAGAAAGAATAGGAGTAAAGGGAACACTGACTGACAATGGCCTAAAGTGAGGATTCATCCAGTGAGAGACCTGGGGTGTGTGCTGCAGTCTTTTGTGATAATTAAAAAACTTTTCTTAGACCTTGAGCCAGGTATTTACACTGAATCAATACAATGAAAAATATGCAGCTGTATAAATTGTTAAATCATGGTAAGCAGCTTAGTATCAAAACCTAACACTTCAAGTTGTATTGGACAAACTCAGGAGCCAAAACGAATAAACTTAAATTTAATTTCCATTTTCTTATGGGAAAAAAACGGCAGTGTGATGAAGCAGTAACCTTCATCAGTGTTTCTTTAGGTATACAGTCTTCTCCTCCATAGTTTCAATGGTAAACGTTTATGTGTTCTTGAGCCCTACAAGTGACTACCATTTTTGCTAGAACATCAACAAATACCACACACTTACTGTAATAGTTAACATTCATATCATAACAACAGGACAGTTTTCTTACATTACTTTTTCTGTCATATTGTATGGCTGCCTACTTGCACTCATGCAACTATTTCATAACTATTACCCACCATACACTTAGCAAAATATGGATTTCCTCCCACAGTCCAAAGACAGTGTTTCAGATGGGTGATACTAAATTGCCCATAGTGCATATGCTATATTCCTGTGCTGTATAAATGTGAAAATTATTGCAGGGAGATCAGTCCAGTGTATATTAAATTGTAAGTCATCTCGGTTAATAGTGTGAGTAAAACACTAGATATTAATTGTTTTAGCTATCAGAAGGAGCACAAAGCCCAAATTTGGTTGTCAATAAAGGAAGAAATGCTTTGTAAGTCTAAGTAGAAGTATTAAATAAAACTTGCAAAGTTAAATTCTCGTAACTGGAATGGCTACAACTTGGAGAATGACAATAAAGGATAATTTAAGTCTGTGAATAAATAAAATTTTTAAAGGAATTGTCTAAACCAAAACAGCGGTTCGAACAATACGAGAGACCTGCAGCATGATCAGACTCACCACTGGTGACTTTGAGCACACATCGGATTCACCCCGATGGCTTCATTTGCTACACTTTTCCCTGTAGGAAGATGGAGGACACGGAGTTATCACACAGATAATCTCTGTAACAGAAGTACACCTAAGACATGGGCATTAAACAGAGTATATTCGCAGACACGGAGTTAAACATGCAGCACAACAACACAAAGCAGTGTAAATAACCTTAAAACAACGTTGCCTCACTGTGTTTGTAAATGTGACTTTAAAAAATCATATAGTTTTGGCAAATTTTTTTTAAGCCCATTACACCGTTAAACCAATGAGTTTATTAGCAGGCTGAAAATTGTTCATACTGAACCACAAAATAAACTCAAACAAATAAATCGATTCATACATTTCTTATCACTAAGCAAACTGAGTCCGAGGAACACAGCCAAAGTAAACTCCGACTAGGAAACGAGTGTGAGGAAAGGACCCAGGGCTGCCCAGACCACACCAAGGCTGGCAGTCCCAGGAGAGCTCCTACACTTCCTGACATAAACACACTGTACCTGGCCTATAAACAAACAAACAAAAAGGCATGGCTTCATCGGTGCTTTAAATAGCAAAGATTATATTGCACTATCAAGGAAATATGCACTAACAACAGGTTATTCATAGAAATCACCAATAAGACCTTTATGGAAAAAAGCTGTGTTAGAAATGAAGGATTAAGAACAAAGAGCTTCTGTGAGAATTCAGATCAATTCCAAACAATCAGATGGAGTTTAAACCTACGCTTAATATGCAAGGTTCATAGTCTAGTAAATATTATTAGTTTATTGTTTGCCAGAGCTAAAAAAGTGAAATGAGGTGCAGGTGAAATAAACAAAAACTTTGACGCACATACTAAAATTTGACTGGCATTTCAAAAATAAAAGTATGGAATTCCAAACATTTTTCAGTTCATTCCAGTTTACTTCTGATATTTTTATTCAAAAAGACCGCACCGGCCGGTTCTTGGCACGATGAGCTTAGATGGGAAAGAGTTTCTCTCTCTCTCTCTGACTATTTACAGAACCTATTTTGGAGCAGTTTCTGCTTCCTAAACAGCATTACATCATTACAGAACGAACACACACACACACACACACACACACACACAGAACCTCCAGTGACTCACTGCTGCTCATTGTAATACAGTGAAGAGATTTTAAAAATGGGAGCCGTCTCTGAATAGCCACACCAAAGAACTGGTAGGCATACAGACGTGTGTGTTAAACTGGTAATCTGTAAAGCACACACCTCTGGATTTCTTCCATCATTGGACTGGTGCATTAAAGAAAAGCAGTGGGTGGTATGGAGGATAGGCATGTATAACCTATCCCTGTCAAAAAGGCCTGGTGGTTGAGCTAATTTTTATCTCATTCAGAATGTGTTTCAGTCACTACAGATCAAACAGCATATAAGTCAGTAGGAACTGACATTCCTAAACATGACCATTTGTAGCCTTAAGTGCCAGTTAACCACTTATTGCACTGAATTAGATCACTAATGTGTATATATGTGCCTTTATGTACTCAGTCATTCTTGAAAATATATGGTTCAGCAACTGCAAATTGTGAAATTTTAATGCTCCTGTTAGCATGTGTATTGACTTGAACAGCTGCCAGGTGAAATACAAGCACAGACAAATTTGTGCTAGAGCTCAAGCTGGTTCAGGGCATTTCTCATATATAATTCAGGGATTATTTATCATGACTGTTATTACTGTGCTGCTTAGCCCATGTTTTTTTTATCCATATTTACAGGGTCAGTGCTTAAAGTGGAAAAAACACAAGTGCTTATTGGCATGCTGATGTGTGTATTGGCCAGTGTGAGCAAGCTATTAACTATTACATTTAGAATTTCTGCAGTGAATAAAAGATACTAGCAGTTAAAGAGATACTCCAGATGTTTGCAATAGATTGTAGAAAAGCAGCACATGAACCAACCTGTAGTATAACAGTGCACATGACATGTAGCTATGAGGGCTTTTGTAAATACAGCAATCCCTTGGTATCCAAACTCTCTTTATCCAAATTTTCACTATAATAGCTCTTAAAAATGAACTCCGTATCAGAAAAATTCAGCATCTGACATGTTTTCAGAGACCAATTGAGATACCGAGGAATTACTGTAATGGCCATGTATTACAGCAGCTCAACAGAGGAATCTGGCCAGCTGGGGGCAAAAAACAGAACCAGGAGTTTATAAGTGCCACTATGCAAGAAAAAAGTCGCAGTACTGCAAAGAAAAAATACATGAGTTACAGTACTGTGTACCGCTTGGACCGGCCCTCTTCAAGCACTGGGTAAGTTTGATATTTTGTTGGACCAACTTAGGTGAAGTGCTTGCTTTAGGGTACATGGGATTCCATCCAACAAGCCTCAGGTGTAAGTCATCAACAACCACTTCACCTACTGTGTCAGAAGGCACATTCGCAGTGAGCACAAACAATAAAATGAAACTGAAGCTCACCAGCCTCTACACAACTCTTCTTTTCTTCAATGGTCAAAGCCATGTCATGGCAGTCACCGTATGCTCGTGCCAGCCTCCAGAGAAACTCAGACGACTGTCCGAACTGCCCCAAGACAGAAACAGCACAGAAAAGTTCATCCACAGTGTCACAGGCCATACAAGCCCGCACATCTATTTCAGTTGTAAAGACATTTTATTTTTTATCCAGCAGTAAAGTAGGATCGCAACTTCGCTGTTATATCTAAACTAATACATATGGGAAAAGGACTCAGAGAAAGGCCAGGTGTTTCCAAAATCATTGAGATATCGGAGGTGGCCTCTAGCTAAATTGAGGATGCGTTTTTCCTCTGTCATACCTCCTCTTTCCGCTGTTCCAGCATTGCAAAGCCCTCTGTCTTCTCAGAGTTCGTGCCCTTATGCAAACCGTCCGCCTTTTTCAGGAGAGCAGCAAGACTTTCCCTCTTCTTCCTGATGTCTCCTGCCTCGTCTTCCTCCTCATCACCCTCCTCTTCACTGTCCGTGTGTGCTGTCACATACCTGGAAAGTAGCAAGGGGGAAAAAACGTTGTTATGCTAAATATCCCACGCATGTAACAGTGTTGGCTCCTTCTAAATACAGCAGGCTGAGGTAAGCCCTAATTTTGCAACTGGAGCATAAACTTGAAGATCACATATTCGCAAACTCAAAGGAATATTGTAGACTGTCAAAGTCCTGAGTTGAGTCCAACAAAAACTGCTGTCCTCCAGCAATCTCCAGCCAGCTTCACAGAGTCAGGGCAAATCTGCCAGTTGGATGGAAATTCCAACACAAGTCTGCACAGCAGGCTGAGAAAATCAGATGTAAATGCTGCAAACAGTATTAAGACAAGGATTAGAAAAGACATTTTTAATTGTCTTTGCAATTTTAACTACTAGGATATTTCTTATTAATACTTGAATTCTGAAACTACTTTAAAACGTGCAGCGTGTAAAAAGCAGTTTTCTGAGGGACTTTTACATACCTTTACAGACATATAGACAGCTCTAGATCTCGGCTGTAGCGAAACTGTGGGGGAAATGGTCCCAGGTGAACCAAGACCAGCTTACCCAAAGTAATTAAAAAGAAATGAATAAATAATTTCCTGGATTCCTGCAACTGTACAGTAAAAATATGAGACCCCCTCTCAAACAAAATAGTACTTCTGTCATCAAAATATGTTAACTGAAAAAATCCTGGGGTCTGAGTCTGTCCAGCTTCTAAATCATTATTCTACCTAGTGTCTTAAAGGTTACCAATAAAAAAATGAAACTTTTACATTTAGGGCTGATTCTGGAATGAAAAAGTGAACAATTTATTCCAAACTGTCATGCATTTAAGCTTACAATAAACACTGTGCTCTACACCGTAATTATTCACTTGTCAGTAGAAAAGAAATTATGTATCAGTGGATACTTCCAGGGTTACTCATAAAAACCTTAGAGGCTTGTTTGTATCAAAACTGTACTGTACTAACCTCAACTCATACCAGCGGAGTTAAAAACATTAATAACATAGTTAGGTAGAACACTCCGGGGGGAAATGAAAACATAAAAGGAATCTATTAAGTGTTGGCTGGAGCCATATTTGCGTCATAAGTGGTTGAAAGAGCATCTGGTAGAGATATTTTTTGACTGCAAGCAAGGTGGGAAGGCTCTGCAGGCCCAGAAGCAGCTGCTGCAGGCCAAGTGCTCCCCCCCCACCTGCCCACAACATCACAGAGGCATTAAACAGGGCTCACTTTAATCCCATAAGGAAAAGAAAAAAGTAGACATAATAACAGATTGACAGATAGGGGTGAACACCTGCCTGCTGACAACCATAAGTTTTGCTGCGCTCGCAAAAGGGAGGAGAAAAGGCACCTTATGTCACCTCGCCAAGAGATCCAGGTCACCATAAGCCATCCACGCAATGCAATCTGTGCGATACAGGGACGCATCTAAGGTGAGCCGTGCCTGCCCATCCCACAACCCTGCGACCTTGAATCAGTCATCCAAATTGGTATTATTATTAACTAATTATTTTAAGACAATAAATAAACAAAGAGGGCATGTTTAAGACAGCAAGTATCAACTGAAAGCAGCACAGCAGAAATAGACGTATCAAGTAATCTACTGTTCTTGTCAATGCTCTGAACTCACTGTGTCCTTACAGAACGAAAATGCTCCCGGGCCCCTGCTCAAGATTGTTAACATCCTTGGGCACACACTCATAGAAAAACTGGCAGGACAAGTGCTGTACTTGTCATTCTCAGGTGACAATGGTGATAGAATGTGAACCTGAGCAGTAGGTATGAGGTTCACTGGGTGGTGAATTATTGAGCAACCATAACAAAGTCATACTAACACTGGCAGTGCTGACCAGCATTCTCCAAGGTCAAGCAGGACTGAAACTGAGACAATTTGCCGAAACATCAATAAATGCACAGTGAACAGTATTTGTACCTATGCTCAAATAATGCTGTGCTTTGACACTGTTTGGATTGTTGTGTAAAACTACCACCCCAACACCGTGACTCCTTCAGTTATTTGTTCAGCGAAGGCGGAGGCTTTGACAGAGGCACCATTGAAAAGGGAGAGATCAGCACATTCCTGTCACGCTGCTGCACTGAAGATTTGGGGGCCGTCAGTGGGGTGGGGTGTCCATGACTGACCTGAGTTGATATTAAAGCAGAGAATGTGTATTTTCTACATATCCTGTTCAATTTATAGCTGCTCTAGGAGCAGCAAGAACAGACAACTGGAACAAGTCAAAAGTCAAATAGAGGGAGTCTGTTCTAGGCACAGTAAGGTAATCTGGTCTCCCACTGACTATGCTGAGGGAAATATTGACAAGCTGCATAACTGGCACAAAGATTTGGGTCACATGGTTTGGTATGCCTTTGACAGGCCATCATTGCAGTACTGGCAGTGCAAGGCAGTTTAGTGCAAGGCAGATGGATACTAAACTTATAGCATCACGAAAACAACACAGCAGCCCCGGAGAATGGGTGGAATACATGTCATCTTATACCTCAGCCACCATCAGCACACAGGTGCGAGAGGGAAATATCAGCATGATCGTATGACAGTAACCCAAGTGCTATGTCCAGGCTTTGGCTGTGTAGTTCACCCTGCTTCTACAAGCTGGTCCCTGCATGGAATCTATCTGCAGTGTTTTTAAAGTCTTAACAGTAAATCATCTTTCTTCCTTTTTCCCCAGGATGATACTGCCTTGGACAAAGCTGTGCTACCTGCAAAATGCCTCTTTTCCACCAAAACCATGAGCACTGACAAATACACACAGCCATGAGGAAAATACTCTTAACACCAAACCTGGGCCTGAGTTAATGGCACTTCATCCAGTGTCTAGATTAATCAACTATCAGATAATAAAATAGCCTTTTATAGCATAGAAACATACATAAAATCCAACTGATAATACAATAAATTAATAGGATTAATAGGAGCCATTTGTGGTTAGGACTCATAACCACCAGTATGAGGATGACTACCCTGCTTGCAGTGAAAAGCATTGTACTGAGGCAACAAACTATTACTATCATTTTACGCTGAAGGTTGTTTACTGAATTTTTGAGAAAACCTTTGTACCCTGTAAAATAATTTGATGAGTTAGGATTTTAGGCATTTTCTTGGGCATGTACTTAGAGAGTCTGGTGGTTTTGTTGAATATTTGTAATATTTGCAATCCCAACAATTTGCCTGCAACCAGACCTTCTACTAAGTGCATTAACTTACTGTATCTCCATGTTCTTCCTACACGGGAAGTGAATGTATAGGAAAACACAAGTTACTTTAACCTCCAGACACCTAGGCATGACCTGAAGGGTGACAATATACTGCCCTAATAAAGGTTCCACAAATGAAATTAAATCTGGAATCTCCTATAGTGCTGCTACATGTTGTTCACACATTGCTACGTGCAGAAAATGATGCTCAAATGATTTTTGGGGGAACTTACGCAATTCCCATTACGTAATTATCTGGCTTTCTCTGGAGTGTTACAACCTTTGAGAGGACTGTTAAATGGTTTGCCCTCCCACTGAAATGGCCAGGGAAGAAGGTGTGTGGACACTTTCCAGAATTTGCCTTTTTTTGCCTGCGATCCTCGTCTGCACAAGAACTTTCTTTTTTCATTCAAGTTGCCAAAATTCCAATGGGCAAAACATTCATTACCACAATATAATTTAAAAAAGCAGCAGAGAGCAATAATCGTGAATAAAATGTTGAAAATTATAAGACACAGGACCTGTCACCATACTTGAAATTCATTCATTTTACATTTATTATCTAATGACCGTTATAGATGATATCTTTGGTAATGAATCGGGTAAAAGAGATTGAACAGCATGACACACTACATATGTATGGAGGAAAACACAAAAAAAAACAATGAACAAGACTTGCGTTAGAAAAGACTCAAACCCATAGGAATATTCAGCATGAGGGCCGATCAATAAATGACTGACCCATATCAGCCAAATGTTTTTTTTTTTAACCTTTAAAAAAAAAATAGTTCTAAAGAAAACTGCCTTAAGCCCTGGAACTGAATGAAGCCTTTTCTGGCTGTTTAATATCCTTCTTATTTCAACAACATACAGTTTTATATAAACAAATGCTATCATTTAAATAGTTTAAGTCTGATCCACTGCAAGCAAGAGGAACTACAAGTTCCTACACGATACCATAAAACGGAGAGGCTGACAGATCCCAGGCGGCTTGGCAAACAGGAGCTGAAATTTATGGGGCTCTTTGGTTCAGGTGGGGTGGCAGAGAAGTGGAATCTGTTTTAACAGGTGAACGACAAACAGCACAGAACTGCAAATTGCACACCTCCAGCACGTAGCTCGATCTGCACACTCGTAATTACGGCGGCCCCATTCGTCATTTCTTGCGCCAAGTGACGCGACGCACGGAAGAAGGCTTATGGGGCGGGGTGCCGCAGGGGGAGCCCCGCTGACCGACCGCAGCTAACTGCGACATGTCTCAATGTGGTGTTCCGCAGCACCTAACACTCCGTCAAAAAGCGCCTGGGTGACTCATGGCCTGTCAAGGCACAGGTAATCTGTAGACAAGGAAACAAAAGCATCCTACAACAAAGATGACTGTAGCATTTCTTAGTTTTATGAATCAGCCTGGACCTGATGATTTTTCGGAACACAATGTACTGTATTTAATGCTTGTGATCTGACTCAGGTTTAAAGACACATACACCATGTTGTACTGTAAAATGCAAACATCCAACAGGCAGAGTCGTTTACATAGGAGAGAACTTTTTCCATGGTTATTTTATTTGTTTGATCCAAGATAATGTTTCCCTTAATAGCTCAACAGAGTTTGATGCTCTATAAGGGTGTCTTTGTACTGGTGAGGCCTGAAAACACACCTAGTATTGTCCTATCTGGGAGCATAAGATGAATGCACTTTGTTGAAGTTTAACTTATCGGCTCAAGTACAGTACCTGCATGAAATTATAGTGATGCACATATATTCTGTCACAGTATATTCACAAAAGGAGAAAACTATGTTAATTTCCATATATATTGCACATATGCCTAAAATGGTCATTTTTATATTTTAAGAGGCAAAACACTCAAACGATACAAGAGGTAGATGCTTCATTGACATATACAATCATACAAATATCATTACAAAGTAAAGCAACAAACACACAAACCTCTTTTTTCATAGAAGAAATTAACCACTGTCTGTTGTTTCCTGTATTCTGGACCTCTTACCAGCACCTCAGCACAGAGGTAGAGGACTCCAGTGGCTCACCTAGACATTGTGCAATTCTCTAATAAACACATCTTAGTAGGGATATGGGGCTGTAATTTCCCTAACGCCAGGGAAGACATGCTAGACAGCAAAAGCCCTTTAAATGAATGTAAGGATTATGGGTATAACTCACACTACTGGATGTGAGCCAAACACTCTTGCCAGGGCGCTTTATTTCTCTGTCCCAAAACCACAAGGCAGTGAGATGGATCTTTCATTAACATCTTAAAAAAAGACAATTTCCCCCCTTTCTCTTTCTTTTTAATCACATTAGAATTTACCAGGCCTGGCTGTTGACTGCATGCATCCCAAACACGGCGATGAGCAGTTCAGATTACGTGAAAAATAGTAAGGAGTTGCTGAATCAAATCTCGATTTTTAAAATCCATTTTCTACATTGAAAGCATACCACTATAGATGAAAACCTGATTATTAAGCATTTCCACTAAAATAGTTGACATAATGATGGGTTGATGCTGGTCCATGGAATTGGAGCATGTCTGTCCTGTTCCAATTCTGTGGCAACTCAGGGCCGAAGGAGTGAGATGCAAAGCCCTGAGCTAAAAGGAGAATCTCAGCACAATCTCAGCACACTGAGACCCTCTGTGGTCTTACAAGTTGGAAAGTGATTAAGTTATCACTGAACTGACACAGTCATGCTGGAGACTAGAAAACAAAACCCCATCATCTTACCACATTAATGAACATGTTGTAATGCCACCCTTAACAAATGCATATGGATGCTGCATTTAAGTAGTAACACTATACCAATGTAATTATACTTAACATGCATAAATTTAAAAGAACTTAAATTTTGGAATTTAGGGTTCAGCATTGATTATTCCTACTTGGAAAACTGTTATAATAATAATAAGTAATATTCTAAGCAACAGGCTTCTCAGACAACAGGAAGAAGGTTGTGAAAGATTTCTTTCGGGCTGCCTGACAAGGTTCAGGTTCAGCCGACAGCCAACACAACATTCAGCTTTTTTCCCCCTTTTTACTTGTAACAAGACCCACATGTTCTGGGCTTCTGGGAAGGAAACCGGCTCAGCCATTGTTATTATCCTCAATTCAACCGATGCCAGTTTCTCACTTTTCACTTCACTGTCCATGTGAGACAAAATATTACTCCATTGTCTAAAGTTAAAGCAGACACATACAGAGAGGGTGACAAGAACAAACTATGAGAGGGATGCCCTGTTTTTAAGTGCAAGAATTTGATTTATACTTTATAATATAATTCTCTCTGGCAAACATGGAGCTCACTTTAATGTATGCGTATGAAGCTCTTGCGCAAGTATATCCAATCACACCCGCATGCATGAACAAGTGCACAGAACCTCTGTGCATTACCCTGTGGAAAGCTGCATCGTGAGCAGCCTGGACCCAGCAGGTGCACTTCCACGGTTCAAAGGGCTCAGCAACAGTGGCCTGCTTTGTTTCCTCACTGACAAGGAACGCTCCCAGAGTAATAACTGGTCCTCATCCAAAAATCCATCAACATTCAATAGTCCTCAGAATGACAACAATCAGCCTTTACCCCTCCTACCCATTGAGGAGGGGAGAGGGTGAACGCCTCCTGCTACTAACTAAACATCTCCAGTATACATCCAGACTTCATCCTTAGACACTCAGTTTCTCTGTGGCGCAAGTTCTCCTTCCTTACACAGATAGGCCTTGTTCTTGTTTCATTTACCTCCTATCCTCTTGCACTGACACTGTCATAGCTTCTCGTGACAGGTGTATGAATGGAGAGGAGAGATGGTGATTAAAGCCTGCAATTTCTTAAACTTGTGGCCCTTTAATAAGTGGTGAGTCACTTTTAACAGCCAAGACTCCGCCAGCACCACAAAATCAAAATGCGCACCGTGAAAATTTAGTCAGAAAAGATAAACAATGATGTTGCTAAGATGCATCAAGACACAACAAACTGGATGTGCAACCAAGCACTTGAAAATGAAGGCAGGCAAGGTGCATTAGGTGTGTATTAAAAAACAGGGATAATTGCACTTTGATACCCAGCAACGTTTATAGCAGTGACAGGTGTTAAGTCTACTCTCAGTGGGGGCTTGTCCCACCATGTTACTCAGACCTCCTGGTGTCTAAGGGGATCTCAGGACACTGGATGATATCTGTAGCTTTGCTGCCTGCAGGTTACTGGGTCAAGTCCCAGGAAGTTTTCTGATATTGTGCCTTAAAAAATGACCATTAATTAGAATGGTTACTATTATTTTGTGACTCACATGAAAATTTCAATCAAAAGATCTTAAAATTCCATGCATTCCAGCAATTCAGATTAAATGCCTTGCTGGTTACTACCTAGCAGGATGGACCCCTGCTGGAACTTAATCTGGCATCTCTCATTTTGGAACTGAATTCCAATATGCAGTGTTATATGCTACCCCTTTATTACATGGGACGCCTATAAAAAAATTCAAAAATTGCAGAAAAAGCAATTTATTTTATTGCTAAGCAATAAAATCCATTTTTTATCATCAGATGCTGCCTCCGGCAGATACTACTAGCCAGGGTGCAAGCATTCAGCATTCTGAACAGCATGCCCAATCTAGTAATTCTAAATCTTTCAGTATGCAGGCTGATAAAGACCACCTACGAGAAAAATGTATCAAATCTGTCAGAAACAAAAGCAGACATTCCTTCTATTACACAACAGTTTGTTGGAGTAAAAATTTTAATAGTTATTACTGTAAAAAAACGAAACCACTATTAAAACGACAGGTTTATTAAAATTAGAGCTATACGGGACGTTTAGAAAAGTCTTCCTTGAAACTTGTAGCTGAACAGCAGGAAAAAGCCAGATACAGCAAGGCTGAATGTAGCGCAAAAAAGACCCAGCACTTTGAATGACAGCATAGGATGACCAAGCCTAAAGATCCCCTTCCACCATGTACCTGCTAATGTGCTGTTTAATTAGAGGGATTTAAAAACCTGTCAAGTGTGAAAGCTTCTTGTTTACATTATTGCCCCGTGGCCCGTGGTGGGAGTCTTTTGGCTTGGAATGAAGGTAGAACACAGATGTGGGGACTGATATTCTTCTGGACACTTTCTACACCAGGTACAGTGCAAGATTTGCATCCCAGGGTGGAAAGGGAAGGCGACCACAGCTGTGCAAATTATTCATTTGACATATCCTTTTCCTGAGGGCTACTGAGGACGGCACCTGCCTGCTGAAGATTCTGATCTGCTATCCTCCATGATGAGCACCTCAGAGAAAACACACCAAGGTTGAGGAATAGAGATGGTCAACCACTGAGCAGTACAAAGTGGGTAGTCTGCCAATATTTTAACAAAACTGCAAAATTGCATACCTAAGTAATTACAATGCAACGCAATGGGGATAATAAGCTACCGAGCAAGGAAGACTTCACATACAACCAAGGGGGTACAATGCTAACACTTATTACCATTTTTATTCTGATATGCAAGGATCACTGGAATAAAAAGTGCAGCCACTCACCCGCCCTCACTCTCCCCTTCCTCCGAGCTTTGTCGCTCATCCCTTTCGCCTCCAATGGCTCTCCTTCGACGAGAGGTACGGGGCACAGAGCCGGGATGGCGCCCCTCAAGCTCAGACTTTACCAGGTCCTGGAGTTGTGGGAGGGCCCTTTTCAAGGCCTGCACCTCATCCTTTAGCTCTGACACGCATTGGATTAATGCATCCAGGCGCTTCAGCACTTCGCCCTGCTGGCCCTCTAATACCAACCCTGCCCCAGCATCACAGAGGTCTACACCGAGACGCTGGGCATTGCTGCTGAGGTGCAGCATGGGAGGTGCACTGCACATTCCGTTCCTTCGGCTCCGGTACCAGACCACTGCCAGGGTAACACCAGCAGCCCCTGCCAGCACACTCAGAGCCAGTACCCTGCTATCGGACTGGGCCATGCTGCCAAGCTGTGGAGACAATAACGTCACAAGTGTTACATTACCACTGTAGACACACTCATTCAGAACATCAACACATCCACTGGTCCACTCTGACCTCTTTCTGCTCCACAGGGCTACAACAAAAACATCACTCCAGGACAACCTGGAAAAAAAATGTGAGTAGACACTTATTTTTTAATTATAGAGCCTGGTCATAGAGGGACATTGAGTACATTTTTTGTTATAGCCAACTTACTTTCATGGCAGCGAGACTTTGGCAACAAAGCTGGAAAACCTGTTACACACAAAGGCCGCTGACAACAAAGATCAAAATAGTTTCATGTATAAGCTGGTAAGGAGGCCTTAGCCTGCTATTCAGCCTGGTACGTGAGGTAAACATATCTGCGTTCAAATCTGGTGTGAAGTTTGGATGTCCTCCATGTGATTATGTGGGTTTTTTCCTGCATTGCAAAGACACAAGTTGGTGACTCTAAATTTCCTCTAGTTTGTGTTTGTGTGTGCAGTATATTGCGTTACATTGCTCTGTTCAATGTTCTTTGCTAAGTGTCATCATTAGGATCAACTCTTGACGACCACATAAATAGGTTTTCGATGGGAACTTCTGTCCTTTATTTATGTCCTTAGTGTTGAGAAGTGTGTACTGTCACTGTGATTTATCCCATCCATATGGTTCTTGATCGCCCACTTCCTTTTCTTTCAGCTTTCATAAGCATTTCAGTCTTTTCAATAGAATTTGATCTTTGCATGATGTGCACAAAGTAAAAAAATCCTCAGTCCATCATTTGTCATTCTAATATTCTGGTCAGATTTGAGCTCGTCTGACGTGATCCAATAAACAAAATTCCGTCTAACATATCCTTAAAAGTCTCTTCCATCAGCAGTTCTCCCTATCCTGTTTTTTTAAGTCAAGCATCCATATAGTGTTATACAAAGTACCACTGACTGGACATTTCTAATCCATTCCGTTGAGGAATTTTTCTAAATCGTTCATGCAGCTTTGTCTTATGTCTTTGGCATAAATCTTAACTATTAGATCACTTTTTGCTGATTATTAATCCCAAAGAGGCAAAATATGTCAATGGCTTCTATATCTTTGCTTTCAGCACTAAAGTTTGCTGCTATTACAGTTGTCATTATTATTTTTTTTCAGATATAATTGTAGCCTCATTTTGCTGATGTTCCCTTTTATTTGTTTTTCTGCAGCTTCTTCCATTAGAGCAGGGTTGTCAACATATCAAAGGTTGCTGATGTCCTGACCTGTTCTGATGTCATGTCCTGATATGGAACTACAAGCAAGAACTATGATTAAGCACAAAAATCTTACCTACTTAGCAACAAACTGTAATAACCTTTCTGACATTACACCAAAAACCTGATCAAAAAACATAAAACTGTGAGAACTAATATGAGTCTTGTAAAGCAGCTGATAGTCTTTTTAGTATTAATTGCACTCATGTATATATGCTTTAGACTACAAGCTTAGGTTCTTCACCACCATAAAACATGAACATCTAAAAAAAGTATAGGAAAAAATTTTAGACATATAAGGTTAATTTGTCATCAACAGGATCAAGCGAGAAAACACTGTAAACTGTTTACATAAACCTGTATATATCTTATTAGATATCATGCTTATTAATATCATTTACACATTCAAAAATGACTGCATTTTAATTTTAATTTCTTTTTTTATGATCACAGACAGCTGGAATATTTCCAACCTTTCTCCTAAACCCATGCATTGCCAAAGAATCATACGAACAATATTCTTTCTGGATTATGGGCAAAGGCCACTAGTGACAAATATCCTCGTATTCCCACCATTCCCACCACTTGTCAAACTGTCCTGTCCTGTATAAAGAGATCTCATTGGTTTCACAACAGAATCTGAATTAAAAGCAAGGAACTTACCCTGAACTGATTTTATAAAAAAAAAACTTAGCCTTAATTTTAACTGATAAGTAAATGTAACGCTGTAAGTCACTTTGGACAAACAAACTGATAAATGCAATGTCTATTCAGTGTACAATTATGACTGAAAATAGATTTAATGAAATAACTTGATATTTACTGTTCATTAACAATGTATCTTTGCAGAAAAAACTGTATTTTAATTACTGTATATCCATATGACTTTCATAGATATAGGAGTGGTATAAAGAAAATATAATTATTTTGCAAACCATTTTTTTTAAACAAAATGTAATTTTTTAGCAAGGTACAAAAACACACCCTATTTATTAATTCATTGTGTAGGTGAAGTTCGTACCCACAGTGACCTTCAGGGATTTGTCCATTTATACCGCAAGGTGTGTTTACTATATCAGTCAGGGTAAGAAGAGAACCTGGACCAAAGCTCCTGCAGCTGGAGCGGGGTGCGGGGCTGTGGACACTACGTGGGGTGGCAAGCAGGTGCCTGCTCTGGACAGTAATCCGTCCCGGAGCAGATTATTCAGCAGAACTAGCTATTAGCTTCACTAAAACAGCAGCCGCCCTTCCAACAGGCAGACATTAGGTGAGAAAGTGCCCGTCTCCAACTAAACACGGACTGAACCCCGTTCTTTCAGGGCAAACACACACGCAAGATCTAGACGCAGGGGGCGTGACGAGGAACCACTAAATTCGTGACGGGTACCAACGGTCGTCATCGCGACGAAGGAAAACAAATAGGACTAGCTGCCCGGACGGGGAAACCATAGCGAGAACCGGCAGCATTTTCAGACAGACAAAGAGGTGGGTTTGGACGGTACTTTTCTTCCCTCAACCCCGCATTAAGCGCACGAACGGTGGCTTACTGTTGCGGAGACGCAGCGCCCCTCTTGCCGGAACTCAGGTCCCGGGTGTTTGACAGGTCCTTGTGCGTCAAAGAAATCCGTCCGCCACTGCCGCAGTGCACCGTAAAAAAACGTTCCACAGCGGATTTCCGCGCACGTGGAAAGGACTGCGCCACCACTTTCACCAATTTTTAACTTTAAACTTAAAAACTACAATGGAAGCTAAATACCACTGACTTTTGGAGTGTTCGTAAACTGTTCGCAGTCTACTGGCCCATGAATATATTTCTTATGCAAAGCTTTACTGCTTAGTTATTGAAAAAATGAAGGGGTCTTTTTAAGAAAGAAAGGAAAAAAAGGAAAAGAAAACATTCCGTTTCTGGAATAGTCTTCACGTTTTAGGATTTGAATATTATTGAAATTTTGAGGGAAGATCTCAAATTTTCAGTGCAAGACGACTTTCTGTTTCTGAGGACAGAAGAGCTGTGCGAGGAAAAAAATAAAGTTAGCACAGCTCGGTACAATAAATGTTGGGAAGCCGCAGTTTGCCAAAGCAAATGTCACCAAGTGCCCGCATTTGTGTAGAAAGATCTCAACATTCTGTTTTATTCTGAACTCATTAAATCAACAAATAACAATTTTGTATTAAAATGTGCAAAGATAATTTTGTTTGTACACTGTAGATTCACACTCAGTAAAACAGTGTCCTGTAATTTACGTGAAACTGCGCTGATAATAAAGAAGCAATGTAAAACATCTGAGTCTCTGAATTCTTGATCACATTTAATAAATGTTGTCCATTGCTACTGCCACTGCAAAAAAGTAATTCTTAAAGTCATTATTAATAGCAACCTTCATGCGTGCTGCCTTTGCTGGCGTCGAGATGCCAAGGACTGAACTGCATGGTGACTGCAGTGACTGTGATTTTTGAGGTTTCCAGGCACCAGGACACGTAGAGCCAATTCAGTGGAAACACGGGACCAACATGTTCTGCCTCAAATACTTGAGCTGACTCTCACATGGATAAAATCACATTTCACTGAATAGTCAAATCAGTTCAAATAGCTTAGAATTGACTCCTTTTGACAAATGTGTGATTTATGTAAATTAATTTACTATTATCATTAAAAATTTACTTATTCACATGTAACTTTTAAACATTTGACTCAATTATGCAATGTTATGCTTATTTTTATGAAATGGGCTTCACTCCTTCACTCACTCATTTTCAGTAACTGCTGAAAAGTGACTTGAAATATTTTTTCCCAAGGATACAAATGTAAAAATTATGTAAAAAAATCATCACCTATTAACTTGTTTTTATAAACAAGGATTCTTAACAGTGCCTGCTTCAGCTATTGTTTCTCTATAATAAGCTTTTGGTTCACAGTGTCAGTCTACATGTATTTTTTAATCGGATGAATGTGTAATCTTACAAAATGCTTCTAATTCAAATTGAGACAGTTAAATAATACCAAGCTAAACGTACGCAGAACATTATGCTATAATGTGTTTAGAAAGAAAAAACATACAACATAAAAGGCAAGCTTACCTCTCTTTTTAATGTCTTTCCAACTCAACACGATCTGTTTGTTTCAAAGGACTTTTAGCTCATAAACACATGTTTAATCTGGTCGACCTTGAACAGCACTGTCTGTTCAGACAAGGCTACCCCTTACAAAAGCTACAGACAGGAAAGGGACCTTTGCAACAACCAAGTTCCTGATTAACTATGCAATTCAGAAGATCACAACTGGTGTCAATGCTCTTTATCAAGCTAAGAGTCTTATATTCAAAAAATTGCACCGAGAAAGTGTTGTGAAATTTGGGACCGTACAGGACAACTACGGCTGAAAATATTTTTAGTACAAATTCAGGATTTTAAGATAAATGCTTCAATAATAGCAAGCGTGCAGTCTGAAAGATTAGAAGGACTGGGCCATTTTGAGTGACTATGTAATTTATAAAGCAAAACATGTCTAGTTTTTTAATAGTTTAATCACCGGCCTGCAAGAGATCAGAATTCAGTATCATGTGCTATATTGTGCAAGAATGAGAGTCACTTACCTTCACATTTATTGATTCAGCAGATGTTTTTTGCCAAAGCAAAAACAAAGTAAACAAAAGTGTGTTTCACTGACAAAATAACAGATATAAAGGTGACGTGATTTTCAAAGTACAGCCAATTTGTCCAACACGACTATTTCCCTAGTGCTATTCATGCAAGTAGCTGCATATAAAATTGATGGGGAATACAGATCTTTTTGTTATTTTACTTTTTTGACAGTTAATGTAGAGCAAGCTGATGGAAAGTTGCGTGTTCTGAGACCTTTCTTCAGTGCTGAGAAAGATTCAGCAGTTCCGAGGGAGAGAGGAGGCTCAGCCCACCACACTGGAGCTAAAGCCAGGAAGTTCTGCACTTGCAATTTTAGACCTTTTGTGCTTGGGACCAACAAGCAGCCACTGGTGGAGGAGGGTAACAGTATGGCTGAGATGTATTAGTGATCAGAGAGTAGTTTTGTTTGTTTCAGTGATCATCTAATAACAGCTTAGGTTTTGTTATTACACTGACTGTATAGAAGAAAAAAAGACAAGACTTACAAAGCAGGAGAAGGAAATGAACCCTCAGAGTTTTCAGTACTCCTGCACACTGTAGTGCACAGTCTGTCACAGCACTTCAGGTGGAATATCTCTGGAACCATCTCTCTACCATGATTATGTACCCTGTCAATTGTAAAACAGTGAGGGAGGAGCTAACCCACCTGTTCACTTAGTGCTAAGCTATAGGATCTAAGCTTTGGGGAAGCTATTGTGAGGAAATGGGGAACCGCTGCATGCTGTTTCTGCAGCCCTGAGTGCAGTCTATTGTTTCCAGCTCATATCCTGCATTTTGTGGAAGAGTACATTCATTTCAAAGAAAACATGTCAAACACCTTGCCGCCAGCCTTCAGCATGGTGGAAGCATGGAGATGGGATGATAGCTGACACACACCCAGGCATACCCTTGCTCCGATAGGATCAAGGTCCACAGATAAGTACAAATATAGCACAGATATACCAACAGATTGTTGCATCTGTACAGCAGTAACCAGGCATATGCTTTGCACATTGGAGTAGGAATGGAACAGCTGGCCAAAACAAAGGCTACAATAAAATTATTCATGTTAGACAGAAGCATGTGTTGCTTTCTAATAAGGACTAGTGATAGAACCATTTGTGAATCGTTGTTTCCACATAGTCAGTGTGACAACTTTCCATTCTTTGTTGCCCAGGCTTCCAGCATCAATTTTAAAGGATAGACATAAATATAAAACAGTTTCATGAACACTCAGATGTGAACTGTGAAGGGTTCGTAGAAAGTTAATTCAGAAGCAATCACTGCAACAGGTGACTCTGAGACAGCTTCCAGAGAACTTGGAGAAGGCAAGCACTCATGCATGAGAAGGCCACAAACATAAAACTAGACCCACCATAAACCAACACTCAACAGCTGCCCTTCTACCCTATTTAAAGAGCTGGTTCTAGGTGATTAGCTCATTGGGACCAGGTGTCCTGAGTTCAGCCAGGTGACCCTAAGCAGGACTTTACTGGTGGTCACTAGGGGTTCTGCTCCTAGGGGATATGACACAAAGTTCCCATTAAACCGCAGAAAGCATGCTAACGTTCATTCATAGGGCTCCATTTATCAAAAATACAACAATAATAAAAAACATTCATTACACGCAATAATTATTGATTGTTAAATCTACTTCAACTGTTTAAACTGGACTTCTAAAAGTCCATAAAGTTGCAAAGAAGCTGTTTTATCAGTGATTAGTGAGGAGGACAGTCTTTTTATGTGGAAAAAATAACCCCACTGATTTGAGCTGGTTTCCCTGCAGTTTGTAAAACAACAAAATGAAACCGGTTTCATTAGCAGTCTCACTTTTCACTGTAAGTCATCGGGAAAATAATCCTGCCACGGACTGCCACGCACATGGCGTAGCTTGGCCCTCTATTTGTTTTATTTTGTTAACTTTATTAATTTGTGGAGTTCACAGGGTTTGCCTCAACATCACTTCTTCTCCACATATGGTCAGATTCTCGGCTGGTGGCCAGCCAGGAAACATTTTGTTTTGCTTTTTCATACAAGGAGAAAGATAACTACAGACTTAATGAGTTAAATATTAATGATCTTTATCACTTTTACTCTTTAAGGTGAGACACGTGTAAAACCATTAAGTAGCATTAGACAAGGCTATTTGGCATAATGCAATACAACCCCAAGAACAGTGTAACAACATTATATGACGAAACAAAATATTAATTTTGAAATATTGCCATATGTGCTTGAGATGAAATCATTAAAATAAATACAATTTAGAACTAATTTTACAAAAAATGAAGCAGACAACATTAACAGTTATGTGGTGTCTGAGACATAATGATGTGTAATTTTTTTGCGATTTGTCTCAAAGTGTTTTTGATGCTACTTTAGCTATTGATGCTGAAAGTTTATTACTAGGTCAGGCTTTTATGAGTCTATTTGCGTAAGGATCTACGGCAAATGCTGTGTTAGTATTTAGTGTTTACAGTATTAGTGTTTGCTCAGCGAGAGGGGCCATGGAGGGTAAGGGTGAGAATAGTAAGGAGGGTGAGAAAGAGGGAAAAGTGTTTGAAATTCTACCCTAGGGAGTCCTGCAATCTGGCAAAGTGCAGCGCCACAACCCACAAACCTGGGTGGCCACAGACAGTATTGTTCCAGTCACAAAGGAACTGGCCTACTTCTGTTGCTGACACATTTTGCTCATTTTCCAACAAGTTTCTTTCAGGTGGTTTTGGCTCCTGCAACAGCCAATCAGATTTCAAAAGGGGACCCCTGTCGTCTTTGCACCCGTAACCACGTGCATGATGCAGGACTGTTCTGATGCTTAGCAACCTTAACCTGCAATTTCATACAGGGAAGCTGTACATTAAACATGTGTAATTTGATATACAATCTGGGGAAAAATAATGGGCCAAGCCAGAAATTGAAAGACATTTCGTTTATGGCTTTAACATCAAGTCAAAGATCAGGAAATTAGCAAACATTAAACAAATAGATAAAACAACTTAGTATAGGATAGCTTTTCCTTTAGATAGCCTAAAACATTGAATCTTTGTGGGTAACCTTGCAGACAGCTTTTTGCAAAAGGAGGAGTCAATATTGGTCCACTCAGTTTTGATGGCTTCGAACAATTGATCGATAGTGGAAAAACGTTTCCTGGTCAGTTTGTATTTAACATGAGACCAAATATTCGCTGTAGGATTTAAATCTGGACTGTGACCAGGCTAAAGCATGAGACTGATGGACTTGTTCTCAAGCCACTTCTTGGTGATCTTTGCAGCGTGGGTAGATGTTTTGTCTTTTAACACTTTTTGCAGGCTTTTTGTTTTGTCTTTCAGGGTCATAAATTTCAGATGGTGGTTGTCCCTGCATGAGGTGGCTTTGGGCCTTCCAGTTCCATTACTTCTATTAACATTACCTGGTGTTTCAAAAAGGCTGACCTGTTCTCTTAAGAGCTGATAGAGAAATAGGAATTTTCTCTGCATTTAGAGTCTTGTAATCCATGTTGCCGGGAGCTGAGGACCCCCTGCCTTCATGATGTGACCAGCTCACCTGCACCTCAACATCACTTAATTCAGCTCCACTATCCTACACAGTGCTGTCCTTAGTAATATAACCTTTGTTAGCTGTTACTATTGGCACTATTTTCTATGTGTAGAAGCCCAGGAGGGGTGGGCAGCTGCTGGCACTCGGACCCCCAGAGGTTTATTTTTCTAGTTTGCCTCCTGGTTGAGAGTTTTGTTGTTTTCCTCTCCTCAGTTGCTGGCAGGCTTGATGTTTCACACTTATACCCTGTATAGTTGTTCTCATTTAACTTTTAGTGTATAGCCTCACTATATACTTATCTTCTGTTCCATTGTCCTAAATAAAGACTTTTCAATTTGGATTAAAAAAAACTTATATAAGTTATTTCTGGAAATGTTTGTATATCCTGACATGTGCTGGTTTAAGTTTAACATTAAATGTTGTCATTTTACTTTTGTAGATTACACAAGTGAACTTCTTTATTTCCAGTTTTTTTCAGAACAATTCTCTATAACAAAAGTTTACTAGCAAAAGATAGTACAGAGGCTCTCAGGAAGGTATAGTAGGTGTTTTAATGTGCAATATGTCCTACTGTATGGAGAGCACAGCTATGGAAAAAGCTCCCTGGCCCATTTTTTACCTCAGAAGCAGTGGTGTGTTTTTCATAACTGGCCCACAATGAAGTCACTGAAGAGCAGGACAGTCAGTCAGATTACAGAAATGTGTCTCCTCTTTCTGTCCTCTTACTTTGTAGTAGTGAAACAGCCACTTAGGGAATGTTCCAGAAACCTCTTGTGAAGACAGATGTGACAGCTAGAGGTGCTGCGGCAATTCACCACAGTTTGTTTCTTCCATGAAAGGCAACACTGGCACCAAACCTGTAACGTGCAAACTGGGGACGTGAACAAGAAAAAACTATATAATACCTTTATTTAGTAACTTACAAAGCTGCCATGGTGCCAAAGACAGAGAGACAGAGAGAGAGAGAGAGACTGACTTGTAAACTGACCCCATATAACTTTTTCACTGATCAGAGTACTATGTATTATAACCTGTTATACGCATATTATAAAGATATTAGAGAAAACTACATGTACTCAGTAGCACTTTAACAACTTTGTTTTGTATGTATTTTAAAGAAAGTGAGTTGAGATTTATCCACATAAATTATATGAAGCAAACAAGGTGAATTTACGTATAGAGGCTGCTGTACATAATATATAGGAAATATAAATTTTTGGAAAACCTAGCAAGAGACTTCACATTCCTGATGTTTGCATGTCTTCATTCAAATGTATATTTGTAGCACTGAGCAAAATCTCCAATGCACTCAAGTCCATAGGTGGATCCATGCCATTTTTGATGAATATGGAGGTGTATTATCTATGGATACACCTGCTATAATTTTGGATGTTGCTACTTTGTACATAGCACATCTTACATATTTTTATTTACAAAACCCTTATCCATAATTTTCTGGAATGTTATTATCGAGCTTTGTTAGTGATCTGAGTAGGAGCTACATCCGAGTAACCAGTGTTTGCTTACTGTAACTCAACCTTTAACAGGATATGAAAAGATGGCCTTTAGCCATTTTGTCCCATGAAACTGGAATATCTTGATATAAAAGACTGTATTCTTCAGCTCACTTTTTGTTTCAAATTAACCATCTCATACATCTCATTTATAAAAACTCAAACCTGCACATGTTTTGTCCCATGTTGCTTTAGCCATGAGTTAATGTACCCTTATGTAACTCTTCTGGGTTTTATATGTACTGCTTTCATTGCAGTATCATGTATTATTGTGCACAATTTTGACCAGGACTCCTATTTAATAGCAAAAACCATTGTTGTGTAGACAAAGGATGAATAAATCAGAATGGTTAAAATATAAAAAGTTGCCTGCACCACAGATCTTTGAATATCAATTTTTATCTGCTTTGTAGCATCAGGATTTGGTGCCCTTTGGTTGGCCTGGTGGTGGCATGTTCATCAACAGGGTGGCTTGGTAACAAGGTGCTGCTGCTGAGGCCAGTTCAACAGGAGGCACATGTGGGAGCTTTGGTGTGAATGATGATGGTATTTGTCCCGTTGGATATGCAGGACAGTCAATGTCAAGACTGAGGGGCTTTGCTGAATACAGGTTAAAGAGATCTTCAGATCCCGCAAAGAACCGCTGCAGTGAAGGAGAAACAGGGAAAGAATAATTTACTGGAACTCAAAGCAATATGTAGAGTATTAAATGCCAGCAATAAAGATTAATTTTTCTCAGGCACTAATTTCCACCTATGACAAAAATGTTATTTTTTGAAATTTCGATTTTTCAGACCCAGGAAAGGATAGGTGTCCACAAAGTACACGCAGATTCTGAATTTGAAAGTCCCGGATGAATTACTTTCCCATTATGTTATCTCCTCTCATCGGTTTCTCATTTTTCCACATCGTTTAAACCTGTCAAGTTGCGCCACCAGGTTGTTCAGTGCACCATAGGCTGACCTACTGGAATCAACCTTTCAATCTGGGATTCCAAAGTGCTCCACCCCTGTATGCAGACTGAACTCAAATCTTGGGTCACCCTTGGGCTGTATCATTTACCTGTTGAAATCAGAGATACTAGCAGAAGAAGAAATGCCTTTGTTCTTCCTCAGGACGACCTGATATTCTGCAGGGAACCATCCCATTATGTGCAGAGCATTTCAAGCTTTTCAAGCTGATCTGTCCCTTCCGCAATCAGTGCTAGGCTCTCCTACATGGTTCCATTAGATATGCACAGTGAAATGAAGGAGAAGTGGGTCTGGCCATGGATTAGAGGAGCACACACCAGCTGCCTTCTGCCTTCTAGTGGATTTGGTAGACAGCCTACATGGCCGACAGAGGGATACAAGCTGAACGCAACCTAGAAATGAAGGGCGGAGTAATAATTCCACACCAAACTTAAAGTACAACATTGATAAATCGTCACTTTTTAAATTTTGGTTAGAGTGAAAATTTTGTTAGTTTCCTGGAATCTGGTGTTGGATAATTGTGGCAAAATCATTTAACTAATGCCTCCGAAAAATCTCAAGCTTGGTGCTGATCATCATGTATGTCAAAAAGTCCAAAAAATGGTGTTGTTACACATATCGCACTGAGGTGTATTCTGAACAGTTGGTTCTGATCAAACTCCCATTAAGCATATAGGCCCCATTTTATGAGGAAAAGACCCTCAGCAAAAATGTCCGCTATGAAAATCCATTAGGATGTCAGCCATACTTGTGCAATGCACATATATACAGTGTTATAAAATACCCCTGATGAACTAAGGGAAAGTTTTGTTTATTATCATGATGGTATTGGTAGAATTATGTATCCAAGACATGCTAAAAGGGCAAAAGTGGAGGGCAAACAATTTAATTTTTTACATTTTTAATGCAGTCAAGTAGCAGGCCTATCGTGAATGGTTTTTATAAGAGTGAAATTTATCCTGCCAGACAGGCAGGACAAAAAAAGTCAAAAGCCTTATTTCGCAAATAGGTTGGTGGGATGCTTGGCCTTTGAGGTGTGAAACCCACAGCTGAACATAACCCGAAAGCAGCCACTGTGTGCCAGTAGGTGACGCCCTTGTGCCAAAGTATTTAAAAAAAAAAAAAACAGTTTTTGACAGTGATATGAGCATGAATTGATGCCTCACTGACAGCGTTCAGGAACTTGTGACCCTTCTCACAGAGCCTAGGTTTGGTGCCTCTGAAGTCCAGTAGAAGCATTTCCTGAATGGGCCTGCTGCTCTCCTCCGATGCTGACCTCCAACAAAGCACCCCGACCCACCACCCTGTGACTTCATGGGCGCTAAATAATCTACTTCACTAAAACCTACCAAGCTATTATGAAATGATTTATAAAGTCATACAACCAAGATGTTCATTCCCAATGATTTGGATTACAGAGCAAAGTTTCAAATACTGTGACAACCATTAATTATAAATATGTTATTAAGAAAGGAGACTTTTTTTCTTATATAAAAATAGCATTACATATTAACTGATATGTGGGATGAATCAAATCTAAGTATGACACTCTTTTTACTACTTCTTGACTAGCGTTAAAGAATTCAATTTTAGCAAAAAAGTCGCCAGTCTCTTTTAAAGGTGTCATGATTTGTCTACCAGAAGGTGGCGCTTTATGTACTGAATTGGCCGCTTAGTGAAGCTTCACCTGGAGTGATTAAAATATGTAGAGATGCTTTTAGGAATGCTTTTAGGTGACTATTTTTCTCTTAAGATGTTGCTTTTAAACCACATTTCTGACCTCAAATGTAAGCATTTGTCATGTATGTGTAAGTTAATCGCATCGGTTACCAGATAACAGATGCCGAAAAGATTAAAAAAAAAAAAAAAAAACAGGGCTTTGAAAGACAAAGCTTCCATTATTCTTGGAGCATCAGCAGTGTATTTGTGTCTGGTTGGGTTTGTAACTCCTGAGTCACTTCTTCCTGCTTTGTCTTCCTTGGGCCTTACAGCTCCTAGGACACCCTGCAGCCTGAGGTGGTTTTTTAGGTCCGTAGACACGACATAAATAAAAATGCAGCCTAAACTCGCTCAAAGTGTATTTGCTTGCTGTTTCCCAGCATTGTTATCGCAGAACACCTGAGCGATGTTAGAAGATGCGAGTTTTGGTTCCATCCAGCTGCTCCAGTTTCCGTCCACATTCTTAAGACGTGTGTTTCAAGGTTAATTTGTGACTCTAAATAACCCATAATGTGTGTGTGTGTGTGTGTGTGTGTGTGTGTGTGTGTGAGTGACACAGCAGTGTACAGATGACTGAATGTCTGTAGGTAGAATAGTGTAGTGTATCTAGCAGAGAAAGTGAAAAAGTACTAGTATTCTTTGTTCAGTGTTTTGAAGAAAATCGTCTGCTTAATGAATAAACGTAAATGCACAACACGCGGGCTTTGCAGTCGGAGCTGCATTAACCGCAGGTCCCGGAGCAGGCCTGATACCTACAGGATGTCAGAGTGAGGGAAGCAGTGGGCTGATGCTGTTTGCACAGCGTGTTTGTTTATTTCAAATATTCACATGGCTTTCCTAGGAACTATGATGCACTCGTGAAGGCAGAAACATTTACAGCAAGGCGGATGGCTGTGACATGATGTGAACTTTAGAGCTACAAATTCCAGCATTGCTAAACTAAACATGACTGTTGCATATTTGGTTGTCAGCCATGACCACATTTCATTTTTCTCCTTAACTAAAACATGTCTCTTTCCCCACTCCTTCCAAACAGACTAATGCCATCTAAAACAAAGGGAGAAGGTTGAAGGGTGCAAGTGATGCCACATGTTACCTTAATCACGTCTCTGCATCTGATAAGATTTCCTGCATCTGCCCACACAATTTGGCTTTTGAGAAGCTTATGTTTTTTTTTTTTTTTTCCCTTTTTTGCTGTCTGCGGCTTCCGCAAGTTGAAAACTGCCCTCTGTTGACTTTCTGGCATTCTTGTCCTTTCTTTTTTCTTCTCTCCTCACTTTCATTTACCTTTTCGCCCCCCTATCTGTTCCCATTTGCTCTTTTCTCCTTCTGAAATTTTTTCTCTTTTGTTTTTCAATCATCGTTTTTCTCTCTTGCCCTCATGGCCTTTCTCTTTCTCCCAGTTTTTACTCTATTTCTCTCTCCCTGTGGTTGCAGAGCGAAACCACCGCGCTGGGCGAGAGGGGCCTGAAATAGCCAAGGGCGGGGATGGGCAGTGCACTCCCGTGTGGGATGTCAAACGAGAGATCTGTAATGTTTGGAAGCCAGATTCTCGCCAGCGGTATGGAGGCTGCTTCCTTATGCATGCCAGTGGTCAGCGTCTGGTCTCTTCGCCCTTCACTATTTCTGTCTCCCTCTTGCTCCAGCTGCACTCAGTGGAGCAGATATACAGCTGGGAGGGGGAGAGAGGGGCACCAAATCACTGCTGCAGCCGTACAGCCTGTGTCATGACCGAATCACGGGAAACTAGATGGCGGAGATGATATCTGTCTTGTCTGATTGTGCCTGTTGCATGCAAGTTGTCTGGCTCCCTGATTCTTCATATCTCCTAATGGGCCGACGGACAAGGGGGGGCAGGGTGAGGTCTGCTTGTCTAGTGCCCAATGTCTGGAAGTGTTTGGGTGGAAAGCCAAAAATAAATCTTTAGCTCAAGAGCTAGATGGCTACGTTCCAAAAAGCAACACATCTTCAAAGGAACGTCATCAGAAAAAGATGCATTTAGATGAAAAATGTGCACAGAAACACCATTTGGTTTGACTATAAAATAGCATTTATAAGGAAAGCCTACAGGACTTATCTTGCAGGGCTGTGCACATGCTAAAAAGCCTCATCCTATGATAAGGAACCTTGAACGTATGTATCAAGATAAATACCAACCGGCAGCTAGCTGTACTGCCAGACATGCATATGGTGGCTCTTTCAGAAGTTATGTCCAATGAAGAAGTGGGTTCTTTGTGGTAGTGTATGAAGAACAACCATAGACATTACTGCATGCATTCAGATCTACTTCATAGTTTCCGCAAGGTCAGAGACAACATACTGTGAAAGCTGTAATTTATATATGACAGGAACATCAAACATGGTTCCAGTGTGTTTCAGTCCATATCAAAAGTTTCCTTTTATCTCCAGTAAGTCATCCCAGCCATCCACTGGTAAGTAACTACACCCAGATGGAGAGCAACTGATTCACTCCTAAAGGGTTACTCACTGCCATGTCAGAGCCTTCATCTGATCCCCTGCCCTAAATGCCACCCAACTTCCACGTCCACATTTCCTAGCCTCCAGTGGCAACCCCCCCACCCCCCCAGGGAAACACTCAAACCACATGAGCCACATGCCAGAAAAGTAGTTACTCTCTAATTCAGCATCACACAAGAACTGTTGCGTTTGACTGGGGAACCTTTCACTCTTTTTATGGTTTGATCCCTCAGGCCATCCACTCAACTCCATTGTTACCAAAAGAGAAAAAAATGTCCATAATTACAAGTCATGACACACGTCACAATATGTCAGAAAGAGTTTAAATGTTTATCTAAAAGAGTCAATTATGTAGATTTATGGGTCAGGGTGAGGAGTGCAGAAGATACAACAATATAGTGAATTCAGGGTTAAAAAGAACCAAAGTCATGACTTGATCAGCAGATGAAATGTATGATTATGCTTTTATGAAGTTGCAAATTCAGCCCCAAGACATTACAACCTAAGCCTAATGTTTCAAATAAAAGAGCAATTAGACTAAGTTACAGGTCACTTGTTTCTTTTTTTTTTTTTTTTTTTGCAAAAATCCCTGTGAGCTGACATAATAAATCCATCACGGTATGAGTTTCCAGCAATTACTGTATCCATGATACGGTTAACATACTGGCAAACAGTTGCTGTGTGGTTTACATACTTACTTGCTTTGCTTGGCTGATTCTTTAGGGTGGACACTAGTTCAGGTTCTCTGGGCCACTGATGTACAGACAGATACAGTACTGTGCAAAAGTCTTAGGCGTGCAACTTCAGTGTCTGTTGAGAAGTACAGGTAGATTCTTATCTACCATCAGGAAGGTTTCTGGTTGGTCCCGAATTCATTCTGCAGCCTGAGAATGACCTCAAACACCCAATCTCAGTCATACACAACTATCTTGAGCAAAAGATGGTATGGTCCCCACAGAGCCCTGATCTCAACATGATCAAGTCAGTCTGGGAGGACATGCAGAGACAGTCAAAGTCTGCAGAAGAACTGTGGCCGGTTCCTCAAAATGTTTGGAAGGACCTCCCAACCTCTACCTTAAACCGCATGCAGGTTTCCATAAGAGAACTGATGCTGTTTTAAAGGCAAAGGGTGGTCCCACCAAATATTGATCTGATTGAGGTTTTTTTGTCTACTGCACTTTTTAGAAGGTTTATTGATTAATAAGTATTCATGGCATTATTTTTGGATCCATCCTCGCTTTATAGCATTTTTCCCACAGGTGCCTAACACTTTTGCACAGTACTGTATATGTTTTTTTCTGTATTCTCAAAGTTTGTCCTGTAGATACCAGACAAATAACAATGAGCCCCGCAGTCAACTGGTACAATCAACTGACAATTTACAAAACTTGCCAAGTTCACGTTGCAAATTCCCTACCTGAGACTGACCGAGGTTTGATGCCTTAATCAATATAAAATCCATTTTTTACAGCAAACTGTAATAAAAACGTGTATGCTTCATCTTTATACTTGCTGATGTTTTGCAGTCACACAAATTTCTCAGCAACTTGGTCTGATTTTTATTATGGATGTTGCACATTAGCTTTGAAAAGTTACATGTGTGACCTGCACTTTGCTAAAACTTATTTTGTTAGACACGAGGACTTTTTTCCTAGTAAAAACACTGTGGAGCAACAGGGGACTAATGTACTGTTTTTCTTTCTGGTAAGGACCCATACAGGGACTTCTTTCACCCCATGCTGTAAATATATGTATGCAGAAGGATAGCTATTCACGTTCCTTTAATTTACAGTCTTTTCCGAGGCATTAAAGTTTAGGATTTTTGTTTTTCAAAAAAAGTACAAATTAAATGTGAGAAGACTGAGTCTGATTTCTGCAGAGCTTCATCTGGTGAAGCGTGAATAAATCGGATTGACTGCTGTTGGCTGGTTTTATGGGAAGTGAAAAATACACGTAGCATCGAGAAAGCACCGCGGAGGAAAAATGGGATCCCATTCACGAAGAAAGCATTACAGAGGTTTCATCACGCAGCTGGGAAACAACCTCACACTGTGGGAAGCAGTGTGTAAGGTTTCATCCCCTGCTGGAATTCCACGTCATCCACGCCAAACGCCTGTCACACACCCAGAATGTTCAGCTTTCTACTACACCCCTCACATCGCACCCCATGGGTTAAGAAGGAGAAGCCCACGTTTAACTTGGTTCACTAGAACACACCTTTTTCAGTGTGTGCTGTGAAATGGCTCTGGTGGTTATTTGTGACCGTCTGTGATGCTCCTTCTACCCGTGCCTCTGCGTTTACCCCGCTTGTCTCCCTTTCCGCACGTCCTCACTGCCTTCACATCGACTGAGAGCCAGAAAATCCGTGGTATGCACATGGCACCATTGTTTAGTTTGTGTCTGTCTTACAAAGGAGAGTTTCTGCTCAGGCCAGCAGTGCTTTATCGCGGCTGCGAGTCCAAGTGTGCACGCGCACAGGTTATTTTGTAAAACAGTGTACATTAAGTGTTTCAGGGTGGTATATATGTCTGTGTGGCAGTTTGCATTCATGCCTTTTTGATGGCTGACTTGCATCTATTTTCCACGGGGTTCTTGTAGAGGATCTTCGGTTATTGCTGAGTCCTTGCTTTCAGTGTGTGGTCTTTATTTCTTCTCTGTGCCGGACAAGCTCGGACAGGTACCTTGTCAGCCTCTTCCCCTCTGTCCCCGTTCACCTTTCAGGCTGTGCTCCCAGCTGGCACTAAGGGCTGTGAAGTGCTGGAATCCATCCACAGCAGTCAGCAGAAGATTACCATGATAGATGTGATTCTGGGTTTTGTTCCTCAGGGCCAGAAGCCCTATTTTATTTGAAGCTTTAATGCTGCGTGTGTGTACAATAAAGACATGAATACTGTCAAGATTAATCCTCCTACTGACGTAGCATATATAAAACAGATGTTAGGGGAAAGGCATCAAAGCTTACAGCTACTCTCTCACTGCCATTGCCATCAATTTAGTGGAGTGACGCTTCATACCTATTCAAACCCCAAAATGACTTTGAAACAGCTAGAAATCAAAATCAAAGATGGATTTCACAGGCTAAGGCTACAAACATTTCAGCAAATTAGTCTTTTTTTCTTAGTTGCCATAACATAAGGTTTTGCACAGTTAATGTAGTGTTCCTCAGCAGGAGCCAAGGGGTTCTTAAACTGCCACAAGTGTTAATGATGCGTGTTTTCCCACTTCAGTTTGAACCCTCCAAAGACAAATCCGGACTAAAACCCATCTTGCCAAAAGTCATGCATTGTTCACATCACTGCTGCTTCTGTAGCAGCTCAGAGGTCCTTCTCAAAACCATCCTGTTGCTCCCTGCTGTCCAGTGTGGACTCTCCTTAAGTAAGAAAAAACATACGCTGGAGAGCAGTGGTACTATCTCAGAAAATCAGCTATTAGGCACTTTTAAAACAGAAGAAAAACGATCCATCCCTCCATTATCATTAACCGCTTATCCTGAGGACGACCACAGCAGTCTGGAGCCTATCCCAGAAGCGGAGGGCGCTAGGATCGGAAACAGCCCCTGGATGGGATGCTAGTCCATCTCAAGGAAGAAAAATGTCAACAAAAAAATTTCATATATTTTTTCTTTCGATCACCATGTGCTTGTTTCCACCTGTCTCTAAGATACCAGGTCAGTGACCATACCTTCCATATTAGCAAAGTACTGCAGAGGTGCCAATAAAGTACCTTCTCTAATGATTAGGAATAATTGTCGATATGCTTCCTGAATTACAGATATGTTTTCCAAATTGTTTCAGAAAGAATCCCCATCATTATTTTTATATATATATATAGTAGTAGGTACTGTCTCTGCAAACAAGGGAAATAAAACATGGGGTGTTCTCTATGTTTTCTATACTACACAGTGCTAATAAATAGGCCCCTGTCTCAGTAGCTTTCTCACATAAATAGACAGTAGTTAATGTTTTTCTCTTTTTCTCATTGCAATTTAGGTCAGCCACTGGAATGTTATTTACTGACCACACTGATAAAGAGGGTCCTCCCAGAAGTCCCACATGGGCTGGCATACGAGTGCCCACCATATTTCCCGGTATACTGTCTGATGTGAGCAAAGACAGGCTATCAGCGCCCCTGTGAAACCGTGTGCAACAGAAATAACAATAATAACAGTAATAATGAATCTCACCTCCTGCTCCAGTATCTTTGAGCTTACTTACCCTGAGCTTCTCTAGTGAGAACTAACCAGCTGTATGAATGAGTGAATCAGTATACGTTAACATCGTATGTTACTTTGCAGAAACGCATTAGTTAAAAGTATATTTTATTTTATTTTTTTTTATGACAGGCTACTTTATTAACACAACTATATGCTTTGTCGAGAATCTCAACCTTTGCTTTGCGAAAGGAAAAAATTAAACTCTTTCAGCTATTTTTATTAGCAGTTTCCTTCAGTTAATTCTCAGAAAGGGGGTCTGGGGAAAAACATTTTTTGAGGAAAATGATGGCCGTACTTCCACAAACAGCACGCTTAAAACAAAATAGTGTTTAGGGTTTAGTATTTCTCATTTGAACTGCCTTTACCCAACAGCAGTAATGGTCATCCAAACTTTTTCCTGAGACCTTTTTCAAATTAAGTAAATGATGACTCAGAGGATGGATGCACAGCTCTCTCTTTAGGTCTTTCACCTCACTCTGGAGCTCCACCCTTTTTCCAGCAGAAACACAGAGTAAACATAGAAATGGAGAAAACATCCTTGCTGGAACCCGAATTAACAGCCACACCAACGGCTACCGTGGGTGTGAACAGTCTGTGATGCGAACACTTCAGAGCTGGTTTGCAAGGACAGAATAGCAGGTCCTGAAGTAGCACATGGTATTTTCTTTTAGAAACCGAGGGCCCGTTTTGCAGGATCTGGTGATCTGACTGCTACGTTAAGGCATTATGGTGGGGCTCCTGGAATTTTTTTTGGGAGGGTTCACATCTGCCCTATTCTAAAATATGACTTCTCTCCAAAGCACTGATGCACGCCAGACATCACGGTGTCAGAAAGTGATTTAAATAAATGGGATGTAATTTTAAATGGGTCTTTCGCACCGCCGTAGTCGTATTCTCCTAAGCAGCACGCAGCCTTTGGAATAGTGTCATTAGTTTAGGTTTTTCTTGTTACCCACGCTTAACCCTTGGAGAAGGTATGAATGGAAAAGTCAGGCTATTTCCTCTGCTTCGGAGGAAAGCAATTCCGCAACCCTCAGTTCCACATATAGCATGCATGAATTATATAAATATTTGGATTGCTAGTAGTAATCCAAGTTATTAATTATATCTCAGTAAAGGTCAGTGCAGCACATTCTCTAGATACTTCTCTTTTAATTCCCTCCAGCTAACATAATAAATGCTGGAGATCTTTCTACCGCCGAGATTATTAGGCATCATTATCACTTGTTTTGGTTACCTCACTAAACACTGTAACTGTCTTTTTAAGGATAGCGTTAAAGAGAGAAAAGGGTGCATACATTTCACTTTTCTGCATGTTTTTTAAAATAATCAGAAATCTGGCAGGTAACTCAGTGCAGAGCTCAGCTTCCTTACATCCTACGCCTGGAACCACCCTATTGGAAATCTGTTAGACAGCGCACAGTCCGTGTCCGGTGAAGTTGAGCATCATGGGAAACACTAGTTTAAGGTTCATTCAACCAGACTGTCTCCTTTCTAACTGCCTTCTGACATCTCCTGTTATTTCATTGTCCATGTAAGGCAAAGGAACCCCAGACCACCTTCTTGTACAGGTAAGTGGTCACAGGGGGACACTGTGGTTATTGTCATGATGGATGAGCGCTCTGTTGCCTCTACACCTCCCGACTCCTCTCAGCTCCACAGAAGACCCTTGTGATGCCACTGTGCTGATGGGTCTTGTATGCTTTAGGGTTTACCCTACCTTATGACTCTGCGATTGACTCCAGACCACCATGAACCTGGGCACGCACTGGATGAGAAGTTACGGACAATAGGTGGACAGAATGGAGGGTGTTTCAAATGTAGTCACTTAATAGTTAAGCATAAAGAAGAAGAAGCAGGCTGTAAAGGAGAGGACAGATTCCAGGGTCCAATGGTAAGAAAGGGTAATGAAGGGCACAGACAAAATCAGTTGCTGCAGTTCTTTTAAATGTGAACATTCTGTAAGGGCTGGGTTATTAACCTCTTCTTTAGATCTCTGTTACGGCCTCCTTCCTTAATTTTCTCATCTTTGTGTGAGGTGCCAACAACAGAGCAGAGCACAGTCCTCCTTGTGTTAACAGTGAGATCCAGCTGGAACACAGCTTGCTAAATAAAAAGTACAAAAAATGTGACAAATTGCTTTCTATGTCTGCAATCAAAATCCTGTGGAAATTCTGCGACTGCAGTTCCTTTCAGTGCAGAGCAACCGACCCATTCAGGCTGTCATGCCTGGAATGCAGACTCAGCTTATGGTGGAACGTATATGCTTGACTCAGGTGGTACGGCTTCAAGTTATTGTTCCGCGTGCAAAAATCCTGCGACCTACAGTTTCACATTGGCATCTCTGAGGTGCTTCCACCCCAAGGTGGTAAAATACCAGCAGCAAATTGGCTGCTATCTTTTGATCTTTTAAAATTTGTTTTTACAATAATATATTTACTATGGATTCACAAAAGGTCAGTTCCCCTCCAGGATCATCTTGCTCTTTCCACCCATCATAACCTTGGTTTCCAAATCCGGCACGACTAAAGCGTAATTGATCACAAAGTTCCCCAGAGAGGATAGACACCACTAGGCCCCTGTAGTCGTGCACAGGAGATGAACAACAAACACTTTCTCCAACAGTGTTTGGATTCACTGGGGCAACTATTGTGTTCCAATGCAAATATATGCAAACTGGAGACAAGGCATTTTTCCCCCAGAAAAAAGAAGAGAACAGAGTTCAGGCTATTGGGTGTGACAAGGGCAAATCATATCATTTTGTCAGTCGCATGATCTCGGGCCGAGTAATAATACTAAATTGTCACTGCTTATATCTGTTCTTTAGCATCTGGCGTTGCCTCCTTTGGCTAAAGATGAAGGACCCAGTGGAGAAAAACATGTTCTTTTTCATCGTGTCCATGCCACCATAATCCTGTGCCACAGACCAGTGGAATTATAAAAGAATTTATTTTTTTTACATCAGCCCTAAACTGGATTTTTGGATGACAATATCTGAACAAATGAAGCATTTATAGGGCTTTTAAAATGATAATCCTTTGACAGCTTTTAAAAAAGGAATGCAAAAATAGTGGTGTGAATTGTTGTCATACCAGTTGATACACTGACTTTGTGTTTCTTTCAAATTTCCTCATGTCAGGCAGAGGCGAGCTTTGAACGTGAGCCCTGCATTAACAGGGTCCTGCTTATTGCCTTTAGATAAAGTAGCTCACCCTGCATCTTTCTCAACCGTGTGGCCTTCAGCGACATCACATCAAACCATCCCCTCTGAAAGAGTTTGAATGGAAACTGTTGCTTAAATGTTTCCATATCACCTAGACTTTGCGTAAACTACCACGTGGCACTAGCTTAACATTTCTAGTCATACGTTAAACAAGGTGCAAGAGGTGCCGTTTCATTCCTTTGATAGTTTGTGCCAGGGTTAGTCTTCGCTAAAGGCGGCACAGAAGCACCATTCTCCCTTCGCAACAAGATGGGTTCTAATAAACAGTGAATGTTGCTGAAGTACTGCGTGATGTTCCGCTTTTATACAGACAAAACAAGCATAGTCAATGAGGCTAATCCATCTGATTTTTAGTCCCGAAATGTTCTGGAGACATACATTTACAGTGCAGAAGGGAGAATATGTAAATATGTTCTTGTTTTTATGAAGCCACCATAATAATGGCTAGTAAAACTCTGACTTCTTGGAGACTTTCCTGCCACAGTAGCATAACCCTCTTTGTATGTTATTTAAGAGCTGAATAAAACAAGAAAACATCAATCTGACAATCTGGATGATACTAACTAATCCCAAGATCTTGCTGTTTTTTTCTCACTCTTTGATATTATGCCAGTGTTACCTGTGCCACTGTTCATCTTATAGAAACCCAGACTGAGACTTCAGCAGGAGACCGGGGAGTCATGTCAGTGAGGAGCAAAAGAGACAAAGTGAGCGACATGCTGGTGTGTCTGTGTGTGTGTGTGTGTGTGAGAGAGAGAGAGAGACAGAAAGAGAGAGACTGGAGTGTTTGTGTGAAAGAGAGAGCGGGAGAGAGAGGGAGGGAGGAGAGAAGAGCCAGCCTACCACGCTTTGCCTGTGAAGCGTCTGCTGTCTGCCCACCAGACGCACAGAGCTGCTTTTATCAGATCCAGGCAGAGCAAGAGAGGAAACAAGAAAGTGGAGGGACAATCCAGTTGGTCATCCAGCTCACCTTTTTGAGGAAGACAAAGTTCTGACGGCAGACGAAGCACTCCTCATACCTCCAGATACACCTGCCTGGGAATCTTCACCACCCATAGCCTTGCTGACCGTGACCAGGAGTCCTGCTTGGCACCCTGGATTAGCACCTCGAAAAGGGAGAGGTAGACATCCTGGAGCAATAGAAAAAGAGAGGAAGAGAAGAAAGACAGAGGAACCACCACCCGCAGAGAGGTGGGGGAGCAGACAGACAAGCACAGGTGCTGGCTGTGGGGGGTTCTTCAGAGGGGTTAGTCTGAAAAGAATCTAAAAGTAGCTGTGCACCAGCGCTACTGAAAAACCGGTGTCCTCAGGGGCTAAGGCAGACAGGGAACTGATGAAGGGTTCCATTCTAACTAGGAATACTTGCTACACCTGGTGATCTCTGTAAAAAAATTTTGGGGCTGGGGGGTACGCCATTTACACGAGGAGAAGGTAAGTGTGAAACACGTTGGTGTGGGTTTACTGACAGAGGAGGGCAAAGGGGCGGATCCTGCGGAATCCTCAGTGGTGTTAAGGTAGTTCACTAACAGTGGGGCTTTAAAGAAGATTCCTGTAAAGTATCAGTGCTTAGAGATGAATGATGTATTGGCATGACCTAAATGAAGATTAATGTGTGTGTTGAAAAAAGATATACAAGCGGGATATGTTGCTGCTTCATACATGATTTTGTATGTGTTGGCTGTGTGTTTCAGATTTATACATTTCTTTCATGTATTTCCTGGCGCTTCTCATTTGTGTTCTTTTGAATTTCCTGTAAGGAGAAGTTTGAACAGCTGCTTACTTGTGGTTGGAAAGGAATATGTGAAACAGCAGCTCCAAAATGTTAGCAGTTATTAGCAAAAACGTGCCAGAAATGTCAGATAACTTCTGCGCTTCCGCTGCCCTGCAAACTTCTCTCCAACTCCTCTGCAAACAGTCAGCTATGCTGTGCCACAACCTTTGTGGAAAATCAACAGTAGTACTTAATTTGGAATAACTTTAAACATTCTCGCTCCAAGTTACTCTTTGAAATGGATTCCTGGCTGCATCCTGCCAAGGACAACTCCACATGGAGAGTTGCAGCGCTCTTGGCAGTTGGCAGTAAATAAAAAATGGGGGAAAGGCTTTCACAGCAGGAAAGAAACTCCGCCCTTCCATTTAGCATAGTAGTACAGTGGTCATGTTTTGTTACCACAGACCCACAGAGTTGGGTTGCCTTCAGTTACCGATTATGAATGCATCTATGTTGAACCCAAGCTCTATGTTCTTTACGCCCCACCATGCCTCTTGTTGTCCGTCTTATTTGCCAAAGTCACGATGGTGGGACTCAACTATTAATGGATGCTGAGGAATGTCGGAGGTGAAAGGTCAAAAGGAGTAAAATAGTACTTGGCAATGGGACTACCACCCACTAGGCAGCTGTCAATCTTGTGGTTATACCAACAAACCTGATCATTCAGATCTCCTTAGATGATCCATGAAAAGCTGAAAGTGTTCGTGTAGCTGTAATTGTAAGTACAATACTTAGAGAAGAGAACCCCCAGTGTTGGTGGTTTATGGCAATGTTGCTGCAGCCTTGACAAAAAGTTTCAAACCGCAGCCTCGTCTGACAGTTGCAAATCAACTGACAAAGAATAACAACTGTTAATAAATAAGCCACAAGAAAACCCATCCATTATCATTAACCACTTAATCCTGAGTTGGGTCGAACGTCTGGAGCTGTGGAATCACGGGGCGCGACGCGACGAAACTACCCCCACGGTCTATGACGGGGTGAGCTACAATGAAAATTAATCTAAATTTTCATCCAAAATCAACTCTGGTAATAAGGCCACTGCAATATAAGACATTTACCATTTCCAGACTATGTATAGTAAGTGTTCCTCAGAATATCAGTGTTGCTCATGTTTAGACTATGGTACTGTGGCCCTATTAATAAGCTGACCTAGATATGCTGTACATGACTCAGTTATGAATTCATGAACGGCCAGCTGTGTTGAAACACAAGGCATGCCTCATCAAGTTCATCTCACCACACGTGCCAAGCTCTAAGCCCCCTGTGCCTCAGTGCCTAGCTGTTGGTGATATGAAATGACACCTTCTCAAATGCTGGGACAGCAACCACCCTCGTCCTCCAAGTCCTGCCATGTCTATATGCGATATGTCACTGTAGACTTTTGGCACACAGCTATGGCATCATTGCTTTATCTACCACTTTTGCTGACTGAAATAACAGGCAGAGCTAACTTCTGACAAGAGGGCACTGCCAAGCCCGCCCCCAGAGGCAGAGCTGTAAGCAAAAGCTCACGTTTGAGTGTGTTGTTGACCTGATTTACAGGACAGGCATTTCGCACCATTCAAGAGACCAGGGGTTAATGGCTGTCCAACAATGCGCTTGTTTACATGACAGGGGGAGCACTGTGGATGGACGGTGAAAACTAATTCTCCTTTCTGTGAAAATCATTTTGTTTACCCGGGAAAATCCCATCCTGTTCTTTGTTCAACGACCTGGATCACTAAGGAGCTAAAAGTTTTGGAAATATATAAAGTAAAGAAGACTGATAGAGACAGTATTTGAATAATTTGCTATTTCAAGGATTTGGATGCCTCTGTCAATAGCACTCTGCCTGTTCCATGAGTTAAATAGGAGGATTCAGATGTAGATTCTAGGACATGGATCTATGCTGTGGAGTCCACCTGAAGTGCTTCCAGAAAGAGCATTTCCTACTTTGAACTCATGCATGCAGTGCTCCATGGTGATAAAGCAAATCCCATAGCGCACCTCCTACAAATCAAAGCAGGAAACAATACAGCAGGTCAAATTTCGGACCAACCCCTGCAATAGAAACCTCAACCACATCCGCTGCATACTTTAGGTCAAAACGTGTCTGGCAGATCCAAGCTGGCCGTGCATTTAAAGAGTATTTAGAAAAATGGAGGAACTCATAACACACGGAACAGTTCCTAGTGAACCTTTTTTTTTGCTGCTAAATGTGATATTGTAAATGGACAAATAAAAAAGATTAATACACTGGGCACAACAGGCAAATAATGGATGTATGGCGGTGCAGTCTAGTTTCTTACTGGATGCTTGTGCACAGTTGTATTAAATGTTATGGCATGAGGAATGTTGTCAAGGTTAATTCAAATACATTTTTATTGCTTTACTGCTTGTCATCCTAAGTCGTGCGTCTTACAACATGGCAGCGTTTGAGCCAGGATGTAATGATCCATTGCTGAGATGATCAATACTTATGTCCTGTAGTCTGAACTGTTGACCTTAATCTATAGATAGAACTGCAGAAAGGCTCCTTACTTGGAGTGTGTGCGGCCGCACATGTGTTTGTGTGTGTGTGTGTGTGTGTGTGTGTGTGTGTGTGCGTGCAGTATCTCTATACCATCAAGAATGAAATCCATATGCCATGCCGAACATCTCCTCACCTCCCCCCGTTTCCGGGGAGGACTGACATGTTTAGCGATGCATTTCCTTGTTTGATATCAGCAAAGAATTCCCAGCTGGTGTCAGTTGGAGATGTTGTCAAGGTTTACAGCAATCCACGCAGCAGAATAAACAGTGCTGTTGCTGAGCATTCAATGGACTCACACAGACACCATCCTACGCATGGATATAGGATATCCATCCTTATAGTGATAATGGGAATCGCGTACGCTCAGCTTAGTAAATGCACTTATTTCTCATCTCCTGATGCATAAAAAATGAACACATTCACTCACTGCCCTGCACAGACACTTTCACAGAAGCATTAGCTGGAACAGCAGGTAGTGTAGTGTTGACAGCTGCTGCCTTGCAGGGCCCGAGTTGGACTCGTACCCCTGCTCGCTACTAACTCTCAATCACTCCGGTAAAAATTGCCCAGCAGAATAAATGGGTGAAGTATTAGGGTTATAAGTTGCTTATTGAAACCTCAAACTGCAAGTTGCTTTTGGAGAAAATTATAAACTAAACACACAGAAAATAAGATTATCTGTTTTACACAATTCTGTAATGAAGATAGGAAGTGCTTCAGTCACAATTTAACTTTTCTGAATATTTTGTCTTTCTGACCTCCGGTTTGCTCTGTGTTCACAAGCACTCTATCTATTTGTTTTATAATGTTATGGCTTCTGGATGGTCCTTTTAATCTCTGATTTTGACTTGCAGCCTCTAAGGTTTCTGTTGTGAGCTCCAGCTTCCAGGTGATTCTTCTCATGTTAGATACTGCAGAGTTTTTAACCAATTGTTTATTAATGTATGCAGTTATTTATGAAGTACATCTTTTACTCTGGTTTTCTTACCGTCTCACATTCCTGCTGTCTCAGCAACGAACGTGATCTGAGCGTTTAACCTTTCCCGGTTTTCAAATGCGCCTTCATTGATTCAGTCTGAACTTGAGCAATGTCACCTGGCAGACTTACTATATCTTACTACTGACTTTACTATATCTATATTTCTTGAAAACACTTCTTGACTTCCTGTTAATTTTCCGATTGAAATGCAAGACAAATACAGATATTTCACTTCTGAAACAGTAGCCTGGTTTAGCAATTTAGTTTCTTTAGTTCCAGCTAAACTATGCTATAGAAGTAAAGCACCTTTTTCTATAACATAAAACTAGACTGTTAAATGCTTCAAAAAAATAAAACAAAATGATCTCCTTTTTATTTTATATTCTAAATATATCTGAGATGTATCGGCATGGTATTCTCCAGCTCTTCAACCAGTGAAATTTCCTTGTACGTCTGCACGGGTGTGCAGGCCTGATGGTGTCAACGTACAGATTTGTACACACGTGTAAATCAAAACTTACTCCCCCTTGCCGTCGGGTACAGGAGTGTGAAACAATGGCTGAAGAATTTGTAATAAATTCAAAAGAGTGGAACTAGACCTAATATAGGGAAGTGACGCCTACAAGTACAAAGTTCAGTAGATAGACAAGAGTGAGGTCTTCAAGTAAGAGTGGTGTTAAAACGCGCGTACTGCGCAGTGTCTCCGTATGCGGTGTGTCTGAAGTACCTTCTCCTGTCAGCAGCTGACTGGTGGGTCCACTGTAAAGTTCATCACTCGGTTTTTCCTTGGAAAACATCAGCAATAAATATTTGGAGAGGCTGTGTGGCGGCCTGTGCCGTCGCACCGACTGTTGGGTTGCTTTCGGAGCGTGCCATACTCCAGCTCTGTGGTTCAGTGCCCAGAGGCCCATGGAAAGTAAACATGCCTATAAATGGACAGACAGACTCCCTCTTCCCTTGCCTTGTATCTTCTTTATACTCTGTCTCTGCTCAACACACCTTCTTCCCTCCCTCTTTTTCCAGCCTTTTCTTCTCACCTCTATTTTTCAACCTTCTAGTCATCAACCTGTTTTTTTAACCTTCTTGTCATCATTCCATCCTCACATTCTGAATAGTAATACAACTGTGCTGGTTGGGGAGAATTCAAAAAAGAAGCTAGAAACAACTTAAAATACATAAAACATCTTGTTTTATGACATGTTCACAAACATTTGTTCTTTTTGACAATGTGGTTATCACTATAAATCACTTGAGCTCTCTTGCTCTCTCCATGGTTTTCCAACTCTGTTCCTCCCCTTCTCTCTCTGCATGTCTCAACAACAGCCCATTTACTGGAGACTGTTGAGAAATCCTACCGTCCTCCCCAGGACCCCCCTGACCAGTGAGGGATTCATATGTTTTGTTTTAGCAGCTGTAAAACCAGGAGCTAGAGGCTGCTATCCCCTGAACTCCCTGAGACAGCTTCTTGGGAACATCTTGTAGCTGACACACCCCACACTGAAGATGTTTCATGCTCCCTCTAGGGTTTTGTATTTGATATATTCATTTCAACATCAGCTGATGTCAAAACCTTCATTGCTGGGCTGGAAGTTTGCAACACTAGTGGCAGGTCTGAAAAAAATGAAGACTTTCTTATGAACTTATTATGTTAGCACGTCTGGATGGACTGTTTGAGGTTCATTAGAAGGATGTGGTTAATGTACAGAGAATAAAGTATAAATATGGTGAAGTTTTAATGCTACGTGTGTACATGTAAGGTCATATGATGACCTTTCTTTTGGAGTTTTCTCAGAACATGAATGAAAGTTTGCCCTTCTTTGACATACTTTTTTAAACATTTTCTTTCATTACTAATATTTTGCAAAAAAAAATATGAAATTTTGCCATTGAAATTTTGGTCTTACTGCAGTTTTGCCCAAGGAAAAATGATCTCAAACAGTGTTATAGGCAAATAACAAACTGTAGGTAGTTCATATCTGGTCCGACAGTGCAGAAAATGTGATTTTGTAATGTCAATATTTACATAACATTTATTCATTTAGGTGCTGCTTTTGCCCAAAGCCACTTTACAATGTTAAACTACTTATAGTTCTTTACCCATTTATACAGCTGAATAGTTTTTATTCAAGCGATTTAACGTAACTGCGTTGCTAAAGCGAACTAGAGCAGAAGGTGGGACTGGAACTGGAGTTCTTTACATACAAGGCAGCAGCTCTGAGCACTACATTTCAGTGAAACATTCAGCTCATATTTATGCCATTTCAGACAATCATTATATAATTTTGTGCAGCTGTTGTTACAGACTTTCCTTGTCTCCATACATTTATTCACTATATTGTTCCTCTGTCTCCTCAGAAAACCAGTCCTGCTAGACCAGAAAATTTTGGCTCCTGGGGACTCGGTGCATAGGAGGACATTGAAATAGCCCTTCAAGGCTGACCAGCGACAAGTGCCCAGGTTCTTGCAAGAAGAGCAACACTCCTTGTGTTTTGAGAATGTAAGGCAGCTGGTCTCGCCCAGGGTCTGTTCACAGCTCCCAGCTAAAAACAGCTACTCCAGGTCAAAGAAAGATCTCTTTTTTCATTCTTCTTCAAAGTCCACCTTCCTGCCAGCAATGCCAGCCAAGACACCCATCTATCTGAAATCCACCAACAGCAGGAAGGGGAAGAAATGCCGGCTGAGGGACATCCTGTCCCCTGACATGATCAGCCCACCGCTCGGGGACTTCCGCCACACCATCCATATTGGAAAGGGTGGAGAGCGGGATGCTTTTGGTGACATGTCCTTCCTCCAGGGGAAGTATGACCTCCTCCCTGGGACACAAGAGAAACACTTCAGTCAATGTGTTGCCCACAACGAATTCCTGAGAGCCAACAGTACCTCTGAGCCTCCCTCACATGAGACACCCTCCCCAGTGCTTAAAAACGCCATCTCTCTGCCCACCATCGGAGGTTCCCAGGCTCTGACCTTGCCGATCATCTCCACGACAGCATTCCCTTCCAACTCGGATCCTTTCGATTGTACAGACCTGCCTGCTCCCAGCCTCTTGGAGAAGGACAATGAGCTGGAAGGTCTGGAACAGGGCATGTTGTTTTTATCACTGGATGTCTTCAACTCCAGCTCAGATCCAGCCAAGGAGACTGCAAACAAATCCAGCTTTTTGCCCGACACTTTAGGAGTGCCAGGAGACTGCCCAGAGAAGAGGCTGTCTGAAAATGGGCAAGTTTACCCCCACAAAAATGGCTTCAGCTTCACGGATCCCCAGCACAGCAACGGTAATAGCAGTGTGCACCAGGCCATAAAACTGTCTGCACATTACACTCCCTGGCTGGATGGCGACAGTGCTAAGGAGGATCACATTAGCACCTTTAAGTATGAACTTTCTAAAGGAGACAGCGCCTCACCAGGTTCCCTTTCCGAGGCATCTGGGTCCTTGCTGTCTCTTGAACTCGACTTAGGGCCCTCCATCTTGGACGACGTACTGAACATAATGGACGCGACAAAGACCGAGATGAAGCCATGATTGTATCGGAGCAGCAAAACGGACAAAAGCGAGATTAAATCAGTGCCGGCGCATACAAAAAAACCAAAACACAGCCAGATTCTCAATGTACAGTTTGCATGAAATGATGAACTAAAAGCAGAACTAGGCTTTTTTTGCTGTTTTTTTTTCCATTGGCAAAGTGTCCACCTTAACTTTAATGGTGTGTTTCACTTTTAGTTTACTTTTTCGCTATCGAGCAAGGTGTGCAACCGGCACGTGTTGTTAACAGATTCTTCCGCCTGTACCACTTAAATTAAATTTCTGTTCAATCCATTTTACTGTACTCAGAAGCTTTTACAGTGTTACAGCTTCATCCACGATGGTACTGCATACAGGCTTCTACAGAAATGTTCATGCTTTGATGTTGAGGCACAGTTTATAGCCGTATTACATTTATATATTTACGCTTCTATGTGTGCTACTTTTTAGGGAACAAAACCATCTTTTGTTTCAGACAAAGAATGCTTATACAGAATACTACGAATATGTCCTCATTTGTAATTTATAAGCCCCTGTTGCTTCCAAAATTAACAATATTCAGTTTTATTCCGTCAATATAATAAAGGCATTTTTTTCGTAATCTCCTCTTATAGGTTCCATGATAATTGAATGATGTTCTGGAGCAATTCTGGGCTTCATTTCTGCTTGGCTTCATCAGCAAATAATGAAAAAGATGACCAGAGGTCAATTGCGTTGCTCAAACATATATTGTAAGGTAGCGTGATAAATTGTTGTGCAACTGCTGAGTTCTTCAGTATTCTTGCAGCTGATATTTGTGGATGCTTTTTTTTTTTAAAGTCTAGGCAAATTCCCAACATTTTTCAGAGGGAGAGAGAGGAGGCAGAGAGGACAAGTAAGGGGCTGAGGGAGTTTTGCCTTCCTCTGACATTCCTCACATTCCGAAGTGCAACCCTCAGTGGCGGAGCCACACTGGGTCGGCTGCAGGGCTCCCGCAAATGGTGCTTACTTCACTTGTCTGCATGTGGACGAGATTGTTGAAGTGGGTAGAGGTTTGATCTCTTCTGGCGGGGGGGTCCTTAAAATTCCCAACATTCCTATGCGGAAACACAATTACACAAGAGCAGCCATAAACTGGGAGTCCAGTTGGGAGCAGGGGAGGTGTGTGTGGGGGGGTAGGCTAGAGGTTAAGGGAACAGGAGGGGGGTTACTTTTCATACTGCCTGGTGCCACACAAAAATCAGCGAAGAAAGATCTCCCACACAGGCCTGAACAAGTTTATTCAGCAGAAATGTAGAGCACTGCCGTTCACCTCTGACAGTGATGAAAAGGCGATGATCGAGAGGTGTCGAACGTTCAAATGCCCCAAATTAGGTCTGCGTTCGAAGGAAAACCTCGCGATCCGCGTTCTGCCATTGAAACACGGCGTCTGAGGAACGTCACAGTGACATTCCTTTTCCCCCTTCCTGACTGCAACGCCAAATCAATAAACAGATATTAAAATATCACAAAGGCAAAAACTACTTCACTGAAAATCCAAGTGACAGATAGTGACGTGCGAGTTCCCAATGTAGTCCGTGGCGGTCCTACCGCGTGTCTTTACCCAACATTACCCTAATGACGGTGACTTGCTGGTGAGTAATGTTTAGATGTGGAGAGAAGAGAATGTGTTATTTTATATAACCTGTAATGAGGGAAAAGTGGTCCCAGGAGAATGCTTGTCTCCATGGACACCTTGAGCTGATGGATATAACTGAAAACAATCTGCACTTAAAAACTTGTTTACAATGGCACTTACACACAATGAGACACATGGGAAATAGACAGCACAAGTTTGGGTCAAACTTGCTTTGGTTAGTGTTTCCAGGAACACCAGTATAATAGATTCTGCTGTCAAAATGCACTATATGCAAACCAGATGAGAGCTAAACAAGGTGTCTAAAGCTTTTGTTGTTCAGAATTGTGGTGAGGACAGTAAGGACTCAGAGACCTGGTATGTGCCTGTAAATCTCAGATTTTACACACACACGCACACACGCACACGCACGCACGCACACACACGCACGCACGCACGCACACGCACACGCACGCACACGCACGCACACGCGCACGCACACACACACACACACACACACACACACACACACACACACACACACACACACACAAACCGTAATTACTCAGCTAGTATCCTGATATATCAGATGGTAGAAGAAGAGACATTGGTATTTTGTAGCTTTGTGTAAAACCTGACAAATTAAAAACCTTTCCTTCACTGCACAACAAAAACCAATATACCACGAATGTTCCTTTTTAAGTTTGTGCCAGTTTTTATCAGTACTAATTTACCATCTTATTAACATTTTTATTCCTTACATCCATTTGCGGAACCGCTTCCGAAGATTGCAATTATTTATTTCTGCTATATTTTATGGTTTATTGAACATTTAAGCACTGAACTGTAAGCCTTTAAAGATGTTTACATTGAATTAACTCTTTGTTCCTCCTGTTTTTGACGCTGCACTATATAAGAAGATGCTTTGCTGTCTGGTAAAGAGAAAAATTATCTTCTGAATGGGCTTTTATATGGCAAACAATAGTAAACAACTCTGTCTGAGTCAATGTTTTTCTTTTTAATAAGCAACTTCAGATGCAGTCTTGCTGTTTGACCTGGGACAGCCATTAGTTTGGGAGACTCTTGCCAAAAAAAGTTTCTCCATCATGGCTCATCTTGTGGGATCAAACAGAGGGAGACAAAAATGATTGCATGCATATAGAATGGGCTTCGCCCACAAGCACATTACAATAGAACAGCGTAGGCAGTTGTTTTCTGTCTAGATTTTTTATTAACAACTCCAACAGCTCAGCTACCCACAAGGACTTGGAATAGACTTTTTTAGCCCATTTAATTTTTTTTTTTTAATTTTGTTTTCTAAATTGGAGTATGCGGGCATCAGAATACTGAATTAAAGAGCTTTGAAGCTGGCTGAGCCAGATAAGTGACATGCAAGATGGGTGACATTGGCGTTTTCTATTCATAACCCTCTAATTTTCCACGCTTGTTTGAAATAGCAAACTGAAGACCATGAGCTGAGGTTTCTGGATGTTTCTATGATTTGGACCCTTCCACTCTGTATTTACCTCTGATCGTAGATGACTTTTATCAGGAAAACAAGACAACTTTGCTGACAGTTCAAAATGATTTTGTTTCGATCCGTAAAGTACAAGGAGCAGGGATTTGTGTAAAAAACTTTAATAGGGCTGCTTGTGTTGTGGTAACTTGCACCAAAGTACCCTGAAATGCTCTTGTTAAAATAAAACTGGTGCATAAACGTGTAACTTAAGTAGCTTAATAGATAAAAACGAAACATTGTAAGCAGATTTGGAGAAAGCAATAATAGATGAAAAGAAACTCAGTTTCCATTATTAAAAATGATTTTGGTCCTTTCTCCTCGATGCTGTGTCTCTTTTAATGTTTAACTGGAAAAGCTTCTTTTTTAAAAAAAAAAAACAACTCATAGCTGTTGCAAATAGCTTGTTGCACTGGTAGTGACAAGTTCAGTCAATAAACGTTAGAAAATATCACAGCTGTCTTGTTCTAGCTCCCACTGTGCCTTTAAAAGTGAATGTTTTTGTAACACTTTCAGTAAAGGGCCCAGCATAAGACATTTCTAATACCTTCATATGGTTTGCATTATAGCTTCTGAAGAAAGGCATAAACATCCATAAATGCTTATATCAACGATCATACGTTTGTAGGTTTAACACTCGCAGTAAAAGCCCGAGATAATCACTTTTAAACACCTTCGTGTTCCACGCATCAGACATTCCCGAGCTGTACGTAAACATTAATAAATGATGCATAGCTTATGAAGTTGCTATGGTCATTTGTTGAAACTTTCGCATGGAATTCTTTGCATTATTTTTACATTGATACAGAGGCTGTTATAAAGGCTAAAACAACAGTTGTTAACAGTTGCTCTTGGGCCAGCTGCAGTGCTGCACTTCATCTCAGGCTCCTTTCACACGATTCCTACTTTTGCACTCTAAGAAGCGCAGCAATATAGTCTTATGTATTCCATCTATCTTGACAGCGCAAGTCACGTTGAACAAAGGCGTCATCCAACTAATGTATTATAAAATAATAATAAAACATCGTATGTTCTTCTCAGAGGAGATGGCTAGAAAGAGAGCTCTGTTTTCTAGAATGAGTCGGAGCTGTCAGGTTTTTGATGAAAAAGCATTTTCGCAAAGGCCAGAGCGCCAAAGAAAGCATGACTTAGACGGGAGGATTTTTCCACCCCTGTCCGGAGAAAGCCTGGAATAATGAGTGGATTGTCTGGTGCGCTAGGTGCAATATACTGACCCTTTCAGAGCCGAGCCTGTGCTTGCTTGGGCGGGAACACTGGAAAAGTGAATCAGGTATTTCCATAGGCTCCAGGCCTCTGAGGACAGCACAGAGATGTTTTCGAGGGAATAAAGATTTTCTTGTGTCCTCTTGGACAAGCTGGCAGACCTGCGCGTAACCATTTATGCAGAAAATGTGGCAATGATTTCCGTTATATTGCAAAATAAAATACAAATAAGAACATTCTCGGAGTCTCTGCCCGCATAGTGACCCTTCAGCCCAAAAGAAAATGAGGGGAATTTACTTATGGGGTTTATTGTTGAACCCACTGGAGTCTCAACAGTAGGGCTTCTAAATCCTGCTGACTCAGGTAAAGGCCTCAGGTTCACCTCAGAGATGCTGACAGGAGAAATGTGAGCTCCAGCAAGGTGGCTGCGAACAAGAGGGAAGCATGATGAGAAGCAGGGGTGGGCAACATTTCAGAGGGATGTGCATGACTCTGGGCTGCTTGCCTCATTGTGTTGATGGCTGTTTTGGCCACTGTTGCTGCGGAGACCGTGTCCTGTTTCCGTGGAGTTCCCCATTCCTTGTGCGGCGTGTGGCAGGTTCAGTGTCTGAAGGGCAGGGGCCAGAGGCCCACCTCTGAACCTGCATCAGTTGTAAAACACGGTGACAGGGACAAGATAAAACAGGACATTCCAGCATGAACGTATACATGAGGACTGGCTTCAATGAACAAACCAAAGTGCCTGCAATTGCTTCCACGTTCAGATGAGTGATGGTGTGTATGGAAGTGCTATTTGTGTTCCATGAATGTTTGTGTGTGCGGTGGGGGGGGGGGGGGGGGGGGGG
>UFQX01000365.1:474528-492442 GCA_900497675.1 Arapaima gigas | reverse complement strand
GGGGGGGGGGGGGGGGGGGGGGGGGGGGGGGGGGGGGGGTTGTACAGAAAACAGATCCAAGCGCCACAGATCAGTTTTTTGACATTTGGTAACTGCAACAAGGGAAGGGAGGATAACTTTTTATAGTTTATCAGACATACTTTAATATGCTGCACAATTGTATATATTACTCTAACTGATTCACACTTTCCAAGACTGGTTCCCGAACTTTATTTCTACAAATCCGTTAGACGAAAACGAGTGACCCCACACAAACACTCAGTGGCAAAGAAGGACAGAGCCACCCCAGTAAAAACAGCAGTACGACCTAGAAAACCTGAAGGTAAAAATATATTTTAAACCAGAAAATAGCACATTTCCTGTGGTATGAAATGTTTAACAGCAAATAAAACAAAGTTTCATTCACATAATGACAAAAACCAAGACTCACACTAAACTAGGCAACTAACAAGAATGTATTCATGCCCTCCCATGTTCAGATGTGAACATGCAGTGCTGCAGTTAACATTTACAGTACTGTGCAAAAGTCTTAGGCACCTGTGGGAAAAATGCTATTAAGCAAGGACGGTTCCAAAAATAATGCCATGAATACTTATTAATCAATAAACCTTCTAAAAAGTGCAGTAGACAAAAAAAACCTCAATCAGATCAATATTTGGTGGGACCACCCTTTGCCTTTAAAACAGCATCAGTTCTCTTATGCAAACTTGCATGCAGTTTAAGGTAGAGGTTGGTAGGTTCTTCCAAACATTTTGAGGAACTGGCCACAGTTCTTCTGCACACTTTGACTGTCTCTGCAGGTCCTCCCAGACTGACTTGGTCATGTTGAGATCAGGGCTCTGTGGGGACCATACCATCTGTTGCAGGATTCCTTCTTTTTGCTCAACATAGTTGTGTATGACTGAGATTGGGTGTTTGAGGTCATTCTCAGGCTGCAGAATGAATTTGGGACCAATGAGAAACCTCCCTGATGGTAGATAAGAATCTACCTGTACTTCTCAACAGACACTGAAGTTGCATGCCTAACACTTTTGCACAGTACTGTATATTTAACATCTATTTCACATTTATGGACTATTTATCCGTCAACAGTTTGAATACACCTAGACAACTTGAGTAGTACTTATATGGGACCAAACAGATGGAAGAGTGAAAGCGATACAACCTGCAAGTGTGTGGCCTCTCTCAGAGCTGCGCCAGAACGGCTGGGAAGACGCGGTGGCAGATCAGCTTGTTGAAAAGGCAAGTGTGCTCCAACTTTTGACTGGCACGTTATCATTAACCTCTCGTCGAGTGTAGCATCACAGAGCTGGTCCCAGACGGCACAGGGCGGAGTGGAGCCGTGAAACAGATGCCAGGTCATATCAGGGCACTTGCAGACAAGGGAGGGAAACAGGTACAGAGAGTCCAGGTTAGACCAGTGGTTCTGAACCCTCTTATCCTCAAAGCTGAGCTGAAAGATTACTTAATAGTTCCACCTCCCTTCCTTCCCCAGATGAATCACTGGAAACACATTTTAATATATACAAATAACGTACATTTTTTACATATAACTTAATAACATTTCAATATACATACAGCATGATCGTACGAAGGTGGATTGAATAGCATTGCCCTCTTGCAATGCCCAAGCTGCTTCTGCGTGGAGTTTGCATCTTCTCCCCCTATCCGCATAGGTGCTCCACTTTTGCCGACAATCCAATGACGTGTGTTTCAGATTACTTGGTCACCCAAAACGGTTTGCAGTGTGTATGTTGCTAACCAGCGATGACTGGCATCCCATCCAGGGTAAAGTCTGCTAGCAAATACAGAGGGGTTTAACATTTGGTTTTACCTGCATAAACAGGTGCGGCTTTCGGTAGTGTTGATCCTTTTTTTAAATGTTGCGTTGCATCGAACGCGCAAGAATAAGGCAGATTATTCTACGCTGTGCAAGTGCAGGAATTTACTCTGCATCTGTCCATTGATGCTGGGTAAAAAAAGGGGCCTCAGAGTTTAAAGTGCTCAGGCCTGCAGCCAACACTTGGCAGGTCATTCATACGATTTATGAGGTTTTAAAACGAAAACACTGAACTACTCATATTTGTTCAACGTGAAACAAATATTTTTTTGTGAACAGAAGAATGTAAAGTATCTTCCGTGCCTCTCAAGAGAACACAAAAATAGTAATAAAATAACTTTACGCTTGCATATTAAATTACTAATTGTAAATAATATATATATCTTTTTTAAGCATTTCAGATATACACACCCGCAATTTCAAAATAATGTCCTATAAAAAGCGTCCTGCAGTTTCATCCAGCTGTTAAGTTTGAACATTGCTAATAATGTTCTGTAATATTAGCTATTAACTGTAAACAAATATTTGTAACCTTCAGTCTGTTATGAATCATGTTTTGTTGAAGATCATGAGGAATTCATGAATTCCCAGAGAACAAATGCAGCCTTCGAGAGGAGAGGGAGAGATTGTCAGTTTCATCTTCTCATTTTAATAATTTAATAGTGTTTTGCTGGCAATCTGACTAAGTTGTTCAGTTGCTTAATAAAGGAAATTTTATATAAACGTTAGACAAAGACATGTTAGCAAAGCTGGCTAACCAAATATACAGCAAAACTCTGTTGTGATGCCTTTCCTTGTGAGTTTGCTGGCAGGAGCAGTAACAGGCTGTAAACCAGTAGCCCGTACGTTTGAAAGCCAAGACGCCACTGTCACGTCCCAGGTATCACCCCCCAAGTTGAGTAAAACTTCAATGATGCATTTCCAGAAGGTTATGACGCAGAAAACACAACCTCAAAAGTGGCTTTCCACCCATTCAGTAAATTACGCACATAAACTTGTCACATCGACCAGTATCTGTTCTTCGAAGGAAAGAGTCACAGAACAAAAACCAAAAAGTATACAAAGTTCTAGTTCTACCTCATACATTATCCCTTTACAAAGATATCTAATATGCTGTATAAATCTACTCGCCAATGCTGGGCTCCCACATCATCCAACATCCAACATCATCCAAGGTGAAACAAACAAAGAAAGTATAAGTTATGTAAGCAGTTCTACATGATAACGCAAGAAGATGGACGATAAGATACGCCTCGAACGGGACATTCTGCTCTCAGCTTGTTATGTGAATCGTAATTTCTGCTGGAGAAGTGAAACACGTTGCCTTTCTCTCCTTTTTCACGTCAAAGAAAGTGCACGGGTCAGAGGGCTGCATTCCTCCTGTGATGGTGAAACCCTTGCTGGTTTCTCCCTTTTATGGTAAAGCTCTCCTTCCTGTGTGTCCAGCGCCTTTCCCCATGTCCCCTGATCCATAAGGCCCGGTGACCACATCTGCAATACATTTCAGACAGGTTCCTCTGACTGCCGAAAGAACCCAGACCTGGTTATGTACTTTGTATTACATTCAAGCAGGACTGACCATACTCATTCATTGGCTTTAGCCAGAGTAAAAGCCTAAAATAAACACATATCATCATCACATCTAATTGATGGAAGCACAAAAAAATAAGAAATGTTTATTCTTTGTATTTACCTATAAAACCCAATGATGGAACAGTAAATAGACAACCCTGAACACACAACTTTAAAATGCCTAAACACTACAGTAGCCTGCAACCTCAGTGAAAGTGTGTTTCTGCATGGATGACGTTTTCGCCTAAACTGTGGACCTCATCGCTCCGTCCTCTCAAGCTGAGGTCTGAAAGACATAAAATGGCTAAAATAACTTTGTATTAGTACACAACGTTGTGTGTAAATAAATGGTAACAGTAAAATTTGGTTTCAACAGGTGAGCGGACGTCGGTTTTACGGGAAAGTAGAATGTAGAAAGACTGCCCTCTTCAGGTACATCTGTACTGGTACTGCTCCACATCCCATCGGCGCATCACTTCACTGCCCTCGGTTTGTCCGTTTTGACCCGTTTTCACAACGAAATACATTCCTGGCATTTAGAGAGAGGAAGACAGAAGAACTGAAAGAAAATATTAGTTTATAAGTCAGAAGTGATTTTCTATTACTTCCTCAGGGCTCTGAACCCTGGATGGGACACTGTTGTTGAATCATTACATTCTTTTTTCTAACTAAAGTCTGATGTTTCCCGTAGAGAAATAAAGTAGAGATGTTGCTCTTCAAAACTGCTCAGAAGGCAAACAGAAGTGTGCGTTGAAAAGCCACAAAAGTCAAATGTAATTTTAAATAATTATTCATGTTAAAGCTAAAAAAAATTTACTTCGATAAATGCAAAAAAGTATTAGTTCAAAAATTAGTTTAAAAGAGGCTTTTCAGTGTTTTTAAAAGCTAGCAATGTTAACATCCATTGTAAATAGGATAATAAAATAATACAAAAACAAAAAGGCCACAGTCTGCTATGTATTAATATTTATTTGACACCTTTATCTAACAACTTGCAATGGTCTTACAGTTATTTGCCCTTTTGTACAGCTGAGTAACTTTACTTGTGTTAAATGCCACTTGTGAAGCACTATTAAGGATTCAGAATGTAATGTAAGGTACCTGCACAGTTTTAGGTAAAACTAAACTTCTGTGCCACCTACCACGACCAGACAGAATCTCATAAAAAGATCAGTTTGTTGTAAACCTTCCACCCTTTCATCAGAAGTCAAGAGCTTCGGTTGCTTCACTTGAAATTGCGGGAAGAATACAGTTTCATTATGAAAGTTTGTCTTTCAAAGGGGCATAAAAGGTCAGGCGTCCTCCCCCTCCCCCAAACTTTAGAACTTTCCGGCATTTCATCAGTGTCGATTTGCATATGTCACAAAAATGGCCCTGAAGAGTGACAAACGGCCACTACAGGGCAGCGAGCCCAGTTTGCTCACGAGAGTGGAAACGATTAACAAGACGCCAGTATGAAGACGCCAGACACCTGCACCACCTGTAAGAAGCTTCTAGGTGTAAAAACCAGCTAGGAAGCACTGCACACATGGACACATGTAAATCTGGACTGACTCTCCCCAAAGCCACAGGAGGTCATTTTTCAGGAACATTAAAAGAGGAGTTTATTTTCATTCTTCCATGAGCAACAATATGGGGATTTTCCAGCTTCAGTGCCAGACCTGCGTGTTTCAGTTATGGGAACGCCCTCCGTGATGGAAATGATCTCTAGATCTCAGCGTTCAGAATGACACAGAGCACAGAGCACCTCCTGTTTTATGTAAAGTGACGGGCGTAATGGTGCACGAGCATTTTGCATGTCGTGAAACTGAAATATATACAATATTGGGGACCTTGTATTATGAGTAATACAACATAATGTCCAATACATTTGGTCATTGGTCAGTATATGTCTGCATTAAAACTGTATCTAAAGTGTTGCAGGAAAGGAAATAAATGATGTTCTCACTATGAGAAATAGTTCTCTGGACCTAAACTACATCTTCTGAAAACATTTTGCTGGATTTTCTTTTCTGTCCTGGACCCATGGAGAAGCGATGTTTCGTTCTTTCAGCCCGGAAGTTAGGGCGCTCACTCCACGCTGCTTCACTGGGCAAAGACTGGGCCAGCTGGTCAGGGTGGGCGAGGTGTGTTGCTGTTGCTGGTTCCTTTCGCAGTAATAGTTTAACGTTACTTTCGCTTTCTGACTGCTTTGTCTCAGAGATATTGGGGGGGCAAACGTAACCCAAAGGGCACAAACCCTGTGGCAGCTTCAGGACACGTTCAAATAATGTTCTCTGTCCCTGTTGAAATGTTCACCAGAATATCAGAAGGATCTGCCAGGTTGAGGCCTCCCTGAAATCCAAATATGAGTCAGAGAAATTGACATCTGCTGCTGTTTACAATGACCGTCCTACTAGTAAGATGCTGCCATAGTCAGGAAGACGAGTTTTTTTGAAGACGATGATGCGCAAATTTGATTTTCTCGTCTGTTTTATTTCCCTTTCTCAAGCATTCGTGAACTCAACAAAACATCTCGCTTTTAAGAATTCTACGCAGGGATCCCTGACTTACAAACAACATATGTCCCAGAAATCGGCTCGTGAGGTAAAATCTTGTAAGTCAGAAACACAGTGACCAGTATTGCGCAAAACATGAAAGTTTTCCCACTTTCGAGTGATCCGCGAGTGTGAAAAACTCTTGTACTTGGTCGTAAAATGGTATATGAAAACTTGTATAGTACTGTGCAAAGGTGTTAGGCATGCAACTTCATTGTCTGTTGAGAAGTACAGGTAGATTCTTATCTACCATCAGGGAGGTTTCTGGTTGGTCCCAAATTCATTGTGCAGCCTGAGAATGACCTCAAACACCCAATCTCAGTCATACACAACTATCTTGAGCAAAAAGAAGGAATCCTGTAACAGATGGTATGGTCCCCACAGAGTCCTGATCTCAACATGACCAAGTCAGTCTGGGAGGACATGCAGAGACAGTCAAAGTGTGCAGAAGAACTGTGGCCAGTTCCTCAAAATGTTTGGAAGAACCTACCAACCTCTACCTTAAACTGCATGCAGGTTTGCATAAGAGAACTGATGGTGTTTTAAAGGCAGAGGGTGGTCCCACCAAATATTGATCTGATTGATGTTTTTTTTGTCTACTGCACTTTTTAGAAGGTTTATTGATTAATAAGTATTCATGGCATTATTTTTGGATCCATCCTCGCTTTATAGCATTTTCCCACAGGTGCCTAAGTCAAAAACTGGCATCTTGAGGGACAATGTTACTTAAATATCCCTTCACTGAAACTCGCATTTCCGCTGCGTGCAAACAGTCCATCCTTCAAACCCTTTGAACACTGAAGAAATTTGACCCGTCAGAACAGGCACTCCAAACCGCAGACGTCGTTCCTGACAGAGCGACGTTCTGAAAATTGACAAAACTCGCCACGGACTCACGTTGTTATGGCCCGGTTTTGTTTGCTGCCGTCGGAGTAACCTGTGTGATTGCAAAAGGCAGCAGGGCTCGGGGCTCGCGTGCGCCCACCGACCGCAGCGGGGTCGCGTAGTGAACTTCAACCGCTGTCAAAATAAACAGCGGGGCTTTAGGCCGCAAATCTGACAAAGTTATGTTTGGCTAATGAGATTAACGGAGCTTTGCCTCGAGAAGCACAGGGAGGGCATTTAAAACGCTTCGCCAGATCTGGCGCCTTCGCATGCAAAGCGCTCATTTGCCCGCTAATGGTCGCCTTGCGTGCGAGCTTATCATTGTCGGACCTTTGCCGTCAATAAAAAGGAATCAAATCGGTCAAATGACCAAGTCACCCCGGCAGGGAGGCGATTGCCTCCGCCAAGCAGCGTAACAGGCAGGCCGGGCTCGCGGGCCAAGCTCCTTTCGGAAGAATTTTAATCAGCAGTCAGCAAACATGAGGTGCTTAAGGTACCGAGAGGAGGAAAAAGAAACAAGTGCTACTGTTTGGGATTAGCTGCTCGGGTGGGGGGGGCGGGGAGAACGTCTGGTGATCGCTGGGATGGGTATCCAAAAACAAAACATGCTTTCTAACATAAGCTGATCAGAGAGACTTTGAGGAAGTATTAAATGCACATTTGTGCTGCCCTTGGGAGTTTTCCAAGTTAAACGAAATGTGAAAAGCCTATTACGGAACACGCACACTGGGCTGAGCTGGGAATGAAAAGGGGTGAGGAGATGGATGGGTTTTGACCACTATTGTCATTTTCACTGCGCCGCTCTTGGCCTGAACTCACCCGGTTGCTCAAAGTGTCTGTTTGACAGGTCGCATTTCGAGGACGGTGTCTCTTACCTTTTCCTTTCTCGGTGTCTCGGGACGTCACCGACAGGCCATCGCCGAGCCGACTTCGGCGCAGCGAGCCTGCCGAGTAAAGTCAGCGTAAATGTCACACGAAGCACCGTGTTGTCACGATCACCTTGGTGGTTAGGGGTACGTACAGTGAATAGGTGCTATGAAGAGCAAGGATCTTGAGTGACAAAGAGGAGGTTCAGGGACACGATGACTTGGGAACGTGGGGCGACACGCAGTAGCACAAAGCAAACTCAGCCAAGTAACCACAGAGAATCACTAACTGTGAAGTCCCCCACAAAGTTCACGGCCACCGAGCTGCTGTATAGACAGCTTTAAGGACCTGTTTGAAGGCAGGTGTGCTGAGGTTGGCAGGAGTGTGAGGCCCCCTGTTGGTGTGCTGAGGAACTATCCTCAGGGGTCTTTATACAGTAAAATGACAGTAATTCATGGAGATATTTTTAATAACCAAATCCTGTACAAGTATTGGATCTTTGTTTTATTGTGTCAGACACAGTGGTGTGACCTTTTTGAATTGTGTTATTGAATTCTTCACTGACTCATTTAGATTATATTGCAAGGTCTTCCCTGTAGATGTGCTCAGAATTGAGTCATGGCCCCTGGATGGATACAGTCGTAACCCAGAATTTCAAGACTACAGTCCAACTCTAATGCCACCCTGGGTTTCTTGTATATCCCGGCATGTTTGTTTTGTGCCATTTCCTTCAAAAGTTTACAGTGTCATATTTTGCCCTTTTTGCCAATCCAGGAAAACATATTTTTCTGTCCCCATGTTTGTTTTCTGCACTTTGTTTGCTTTAGAGAAAAGTAAGATTTTCTAACAGTATTTCTGAGCCGCAAGCGTAGTCATGGTCTCAAACCGCAAGAGCCCAGTCAAATCCAGGGACCTCAACAGGTCGGTCATAAAATGGAACTGTAAGGGCAGTCATAGTGCTAAATTGAAGTGAACAGTCTATAACTATTGCCTACACTAAGTTTACAATAAATCGAACCTTTTAAATGCTGTATAGGGTTTTAAATTATATAATTAGAAGTGGAGCATTACAGGTTATGCGTGTCATGCAGCGTATTACAGCAAGGCCACATTTGGACCTTCAGTCAGCTAAGCCCGGGGCACGAGTTTGTGTCCTTAACCCCATGCTGCCTGGTATGCGCTACGTTTGTCATATCAGGCAAGTAAACAAAAGTATCAGTCTAGACCTTAAATAAGTATCAGCCTGTCACCTCTTCTAGAAAAGAGACAGAGACACGTGTTTTGGCCGCACTGATAATACTAAATACCTAATGTTCTAATACTGCAAAGTATTGAATGAAAACAGCTTACCCCTTGCATGCTAACTGATCTTTTTAAGCCCCAAAATGATCCCATTTAATATTGCTTTCCTAAATTATGTTAACCGTATTAGTGCAGTTTAACAAGCGCAAAGGAGGACCGTCACCACAAAGCACAATGTTGGCAGCGACAAGGCTGCTTTCCAAGTGCCATCTCTCCCTTAGTCACGGAAGTTCCTCCTCAACACCAGAAACTTACTTTGAGGCTTTTTATTTTTGTTAAGTTCTCATTATATTCGTGGTTCCTCATTACCTTGTCCGTCCGTCTGGGCGGTCGGTGAAAGAACTATACAGGGAACTGTCTGGGTGACCATCAAAAAGGCATCATACTTCATGCGACATATTGTTCCCTCAATATAACGTTAATAGCAGATGTGCTGACAGACTGTCAACAGGCATAGTTTTCATTTTCACGTATTATTTGTGCAGTTGTATTGACCTAAACTACCAGGTAACACGTTATGCACAATAATACCTGCGAATCACTAATGTTCTTGAATGACCAGAAAACAATAGTGTGGGATGGCATTTTTTTTCCAGGTACCTGATAATTATATGACTTTATACGAGTCTCGGGTGTGTAAAGCTGCCATGTTGTGCGTGAGGGTAAAACAATCCAGTCACACTCCCTAGGACTGTATCTGCAGACAAAATATGTATCTGGTATAAATAGATCCTCCCACCCATTAGTGTCATCCTGTCCCCTTCAGGGTGCGATATTCTTCCAAAGCAACAAAAGGGAAATAAACATAGCAGAGAACATACAAAATACCGCTGGTTCTGCCACAAAGGAGCAGCACAGCTTTAACATTGACAAAGGCTGCGTTCACCGTGCGGAAAAGTGCTCTGATGCCGACCCGCTGAGTTATGTTTCCCGACAATCTTTCCTGTAGTAAATGACCTTTGCTGTAAGTAGAAAACAAAGGAATATCTTGTGGAAGACTGAGCTCTGCAGCAGCGCAGGATCTGACCGAACTACTGCCGATTCACCTAAAAAGTGCAAAAATAACACATCCTGGAGGCTCTTGGATGTCTACAGTATTCATTTTACAAGACAGGGCTGCTGCTGAAAATGGGAGCATATCTGGGTGTGGAGTTTGAGTTGAAACATCTTTCAGGGGGATTTTGATGCTCTAAATGGAGACATTTAATTCTAGACGTATTATTTACGTTGAATGGGCTTCTTTCTATTCATAAATACGTCAGAAGGTCACGACTGGCTTCGGATGAATCTCTTCCGCCATCTGGTGGACATAAGTAATTCTTCAGTGCGCAGTTTTCCTGTGGCCCATCCGACTGTCATGGTTTATATAATGGTTTATATAGTGTTGCAAAAATCTTTATAGGTCTTCATTTGAGTTTTGTAGTCATAACTTCTTTCCCATGCCTGTTGTGAAAATCCAACTAGCTATTCTTTGCTCCTTGTTAAGGAATCTCAGAAGAGCCGAAAAGCAGAATATCATTCAGTTAATAATATGTTACTGAAAAACACTGGATATGAAACTCCAGGCTCTTTGTTCTGAAAAACGGCATCACGGTTATGTGTTATGCTAAGCGTTTTGTGAAACAGCTGATCCAAGAACCACTTCTGATTTTTAGAAATGTGTATACTGAGGACTACGTCTTTCTACCCACCATGTACCAGGGACACTTATCCAGCGACACTTCCAACTTCCATCAGTGTGCAGTTAAGTGAAAAAAAATTGCTCATATTGTCAGGAATGGAATGTGATACCTGCGGTCAATCATTCCTCAAAAATCAATTCAGCTTACAACACCACGGGTCAGTGATTCCTCCCGGACAGGTGTTTACTTGTCACTGTTTGCATGTTCAGAGTTTGGACCCAGAAGATGCTGTGCAGGACCGCTAATCTGCCACAGACTCTTGTGTAAAATCAGTACTGCTGACACTGTGTGTTTTGGGAAATCCTGTTTGCTCAGCGGTGACTTTAAACACTGAAGCCATCTGCCATTCCATATCGTACAAGAGGACAGACTGATTTGGAAGGAACAATGGAGGACCATAACAAAACTGAATACTTTCAATAAGGAAATGTGCAAAAAACAGTTTATAAATAGCTAATTTGTAACAATAGATTGTCACAAACACAAGATTCATTAAAACCAATTTAAATACGTGTATCCTGAAGCACAAACTCATTCCTCATTGTGATTCCGTGGTCTTACATTAGAACAACTCAGTATACAGAAGGCAGCAAACCCCCGTGGAGAATAACATCAATGTTCACTTATTAGAGTGCAACAAAAAAATGTCTGGTGTAATTTTTGTATCGTCTCTATATGTTTGCAAAGAGCTGGTTGTATTGGTGCTGTTTGCTTTTCTGCACTGTCGACATTTTCTCTGGAAATGACAGAAATGTGTTTTCCAGATGCACATATCTAATCCAAAGTGATTCTCTTGCTTCTGTACATAAGTGCCCTTGTCTCCTTCTCCTTCTCCTCCTTCTCTTATTGCTCAGCACTACATTATAAGAGAATTATAAGCACAGTTTCTGCCTGTTACTGTCGGCACAGTCACAGCCAGTCAGCACAACCACTGTCTGTTACTGTCAGCACAGTCACAGCCAGTCAGCACAACCACTGTCTGTTATAGTCAGCACAGTCTCTACCTGTTACTGTCAGCACAGTCACAGCCAGTCAGCACAACCACTGTCTGTTATAGTCAGCACAGTCTCTACCTGTTACTGTCAGCACAGTCACAGCCAGTCAGCACGGTCACAGTCAGCGATACCTGTTTTCTACTGTATCCCAGCCTTGTGATACCAAACAATGTCAGTAACAATGAACTAAAGAATTAATTGTAACTAAACTGCGGAATGTGAATTGTAATAGTTGTCAACAGTTACGATTAAATTACAGTTTGCCTGGCAGTTTGAATCAACTTTCATACCTGATTATAAGTCCAACTAGAAAAAGAGAGTAAACAGAAAACCCTCAAGATCGGCACTGAAAACTGCTTGCTTAGAGGACATTGATGGTGTCGATGGTCCCAGCTGGGAACAGCAGGTAGCAGAGTGGTTAGAGTAGCTACCTTGTGAAGAGCCACCAAGTGGCATAGTGGTTAGCTCTGCTTTTATCTACTAGAAGGACCCAGGTTCAAACCACACCTTCTGCTTCATGCAGACACCCATGAGTGAGAAATTGCTCCTAAAGTTACTTGAGTAAAACAGTAATGCAGCTGTATACATGCATGAGTGTAACTAGCTTAGCACTGGAAGAAAGTAAGAAACAACAACTAAACACGTGTGTGTGTGTGTGTGAAGAACCCTGGTTTGAAACCCTGCTCTTGCTGTTCTACCTTTAAACAACATACTTAGCTGCCCTTTAACAAGGTACCACCACTAAATTCCCCCAGTAAAATGACTCAATTGCATAGAATTAGGAGTAACTCTAAGTACTTTGGTCTACAAGCTCCAAATGTTAAGCTTCTTTCTCTGCTTCAGTCGAACTTATAAACAGAAGCTCTGCTGTCTTTCTTAGCTGCCTATAGGAAACTAGAGAAAACATCTGCCTGAGGAGGACCTCTGAAAAAACATGTTCATTCAGTGCCGAGCAGCTGCCGTCAGGCTGCAGCCTCTACATGAGCCACAAGCTCATTTGCTTTGCCCACCAGTGCTGTTTGTCAGCGTGATGTGTCTGTTGGATGTTTAAGAATTCTGTCATGAACTTAACCTGTGAACCACCACCCTCCAGATGAATACCAAATAAAGCTGCGGTCGATACCTGTCAGGGGAAGGTTACACTGAAAGATCTCTGTCTTGTGTGTGGACCTTCAAACGCAAAATCCACTTCTGGGAGAGGAGAGGTGAGAAGGAGAAATAATCGCGCCACAGCAAAGTATCTCCCGTAGGGATTTAGCAAGAGTCTCAGAATCATGTGGAACCGAAGGCTGACAGCACACTTTACTGCTGGAGTTCACAATTTATGGTAGCAGTCAGAAGGAGAACAATGATGGGTCTTCTTGGGAAATACAGTCCGTCTCCTGAAATGGGACTTTAACAAATGTATTTTGTATCAATAACATGATCCAAAGCATATGATTCTAAGTGCGTGGAAACTCTTGGTCTTTGGACAGTGAGAGGAAAGCGGAGCACCAGGAGGAAACCCATGCAGATATGAGGAGAACATACAAATTCCACACAGACTGAACTGGCTTCGAACCCAGGTCCGAACAGCCCAGGCCCTGCGAGGCAGCAGTGGCACTTGCTGCACCAGTCTGCCACAAAAAGTTCTATAAAATTCTCCACTTCTTAACAATTACATCAATAGTAACACTTGGTCACTTAGAGGCAAGAACTTTCAGAAATACAGTTACATCAGCTCTATAAGTGACAAAGTGCAATAGTCCTAAAGATGTGTGGATAGTTCCTACAAGACACAGATTAAAATTTAGCTTGATCCCCAAAGGGTAGAGAGCGAGAAAGAAGGACAGCAGAACCCAAAAAATGACACCAGAATCTACACAAGAAATCTAACAACAACCCCCAACTCCCCTGAACATCCGGTCTGTATTTCTGTATTTCTAGGTGACAAGCAGGGATGACACCTCCTATCTAACTCCTAACTAGACCTCCCTGCTACATCTGTCCCCCAAATCCACAACTGGTCAAACAGGAACAGTAAAACTCCCCACAATAACTGGTAAAAAAAAAACAATAAGATCTGCAACAGGAGGCAGAGGAACAATTTAAGAAGGTAAAGCCGCCAAATAAAAATCAAACAAAAGCAAGTTTAGCTTTTCCAGAACATTCATTCTCCATCTTTCAGATCAGCCAGGAAAGCGGTGGCAGATGCTGCGCAGATCTTTCTGTCATGCAGACGTCTCAGTCGGGCTGGAAAAGTGAAGCCATGGTAGAGGTTTTGTTGTTTAGAGGCTCTGAACAGCTTACCAAACCCACGGGTGATTTCAGCAGAGTCTTTCACGATGATGTCGCTCTTCTCTGCAGGAGCTTGTTTTCGTGATTTCTTTGGCAAAAAGGCACAAAAACCAGACTAGGGTGGCCCCTGGACAGGATGGATGGCGAGGGAGTTAGTAGGTAAACTCGGTCTCTACAGGAGCAAAATCAGACAACAAACCACCCCAAGAATGTAGTTCATCTTGCAGAAATAATTTCAGAGAAATATTACCTAAGCAGTCAAAGTAATTTGTCTCTCCAGCAAATCCTCCCGTTCAGAGATCCTGTATTCTGTCTCATCGGGACACGTCTGGAGTTAGTCTACGCACTTAGATTGGAGAATTTTAATTCCAAGGGAGAGTTTTTTATTTCAGTGGTGACATCGCCTAGCTAAGTTTCCATGGCTATGTTCCTTAGCTTAGCTTCTGTGTGGTGGATTTTATTTGGATTTAGCTGATGCGATAAATCTCTTTAGTACACTGTCACATCTCCTCTGGGGGTGAGTGGATATGCAAAAATTGGATAATTCTTGTCGTCCTTAAAGGGAGATATTTTTAAACCTATCAGCTGTAATAATATGAGGTCATATAAAGAGAGAAAAATGTTTGTGGGTCTCTGGAGAGGAGACAAAATCCAGGCAGCCATTTTGTAAAATGGCCACGTGACCTCCCTCTGCTTTGACTCGAGTGACTCTAGATTCCAAAGTTTGTGCCAGCAGAATTGTGACATCTGATGACAGATGGATTCCACTGCGGGATCCTTGCAGGGCAGCAGAAAAACAGACCATGCAGATCAAATGGCGGCAGTTGGCGTCTAGAAAAATGCCCTCGAGGCAGAACACGAGAGCAGAGTTGTTGTGAAGGAGTAACAAGACTACCGACCACAGGGGGGCTAAGAGATTAAACAAGTCATAAGTTGGGCTGTCATCTCATATTTTGGGAGCAGGAAGCGGACTCCTCACACCAGACAACACAAAAAGGCAGCTGAAGGGCCACAGCGGGAATGTTTCACCACGGTTCCAGCTCAAGGTGAACCAGGCCTCGACCCAGGCTCAGGTGTACTTTGTAAGGTCAGAACATGAGCACAGCAGCTGGAGAGAAGAGTGTCTGCAATCTGTGCAAAAAAAGAGAAAAGACTGAGATGACGCTCAAGTTTCAATCTATACCGCTGTGCAGTTAGCAGTACAGCTGAGGGCCTCTCAACCCTTGGCTGCCAAAGGAGCTCTGCTGTTGTTCCCATGAGTGGGACACGTTGGCTAAGTCATTCTGTTCAAAATCTCAAACCAGGTAAAATTTTAACTTTAGAAAAAATGGTCTGTTAAATAATATTACTGTACAGTACTGTGCAAAAGTCTTAGGCACCTGTGGGAAAAGTGCTATAAAGGCAGGATGGTTCCAAAAATAATGCCATGAATACTTATTAATCGATAAACCTTCTAAAAAGTGCAGTAGATAAAAAAAACCTCAATCAGATCAACATTTGGTGGGACCACCCTTTGCCTTTAAAACCGCATCAATTCTCTTATGCAAACTGTATGCAGTTTAAGGTAGAGGTTGGTAGGTTCTTCCAAACTGGCCACAGTTGTTCTGCACACTTTGACTCTCTCTGCATGTCCTCCCAGACTGACTTGATCATGTTGAGATCAGGGCTCTGTGGGGACCATACCATCTGTTGCAGGATTCCTTCTTTTTGCTCAACATAGTTGTGTATGACTGAGATTGGGTGTTTGAGGTCATTCTCAGGCTGCACAATGAATTTGGGACCAACCAGAAACCCCCCTGATGGTAGATAAGAATCTACCTGTACTTCTCAACACACATTGAAGTTGCATGCCTAACACTTTTGCACAGTACTGTATATGTAGGAACACGTGCCTAACACAGTATCTGAATGGCAGAAATGAATGGTCTATGTTGCGGATTAGAGGACACTGACAGTATTTTAATATAACCCCAGACTCACATTTAGAGAATCACTGCCATCACATTAGACTTTTTAAAATGTGGCAGCTGTTTCATATTTTTGCAGAAAGCTGTATATTGAACTGCCTGTTACTAGACCTCATTTTTCACCAGAAAATGGATATTTGTCTTAAGCACAACTTGCCTGCGTAGCTGATTTTGTCAACATGATTTATGAGCATCAAAATGGGAGGCCTTTTCTCCTCGGGTTTTTCCACCACCGTGTAAAGCAAACCACACGCAAAGCTTGTCTGAGCAGTGGACAACACATGAAGGTGCAGCCTCAGGAGCTCCTGACACACAAACACACAACGTGAGCAACATTATAAATATGCCCATTTACCTAGAGTCCCTATTCCGGTCAGGTGTGTGTGGAGCACAAGGGAACCTTTAGTGAAACATTCAGCTGACACCTGAGTTCAAGGCAACCTGTCATACTAGGTTTGTGCACTAAACTGCGTACAGTTTACCCATTTAAACAAATAATTTTTAGCGCAGTTTTTTGGGGTTAGCACCTCGATCAAGGACACTACAGCAGGAGTGGGATTCAAACCTGCATCCAGTGACAAGGGGATGGCTGTGCACGACCCACTGACTAATAAAATGTTTTAAATGATGTAACTTGCTGTAATCTTTCCAGGAAACATGGTTTGCTCACTAGTGTATTTTTTTTTATTTTGAGGGAAAAGGAGAGGAGCTCATTCTTTAATCTTTTTTTTTATTTTTTATTTTTTTTCCCACAGCAGAACAGAAATGAGACTTACACAGTCAGGACAGAACATGGACAACCCATATTTTGGTCAGAGTGAAAGAATGTTTAGTTTAAATGGAATTTAGGGGGTGAAATTTAATTTCCCCGAACTCCTGCTGAAGAACAGCGCACAAGTGCCGAGAAGAAGTGAAGGGGGGGGGGGGTGATCACGGTATCTCTTCTGGAAGTTTCCTTATTTGTAGGCCCTGCTGACCATGACTGACATCAAAATATGAACTTTCTCTGATGTGCTTCTTGCTCTTCTGGCTCGGCTCTCATCACCCTCCGGTGGGTCTCGTGTGACGTGGCTTCATGGCACTGAGGCTTTCGGATAATTCTTGTGGCATCCGTACCAAACGTTTTCAGGAGCTCGAATCCCATCGCACTCTTTCTGCTCCGTCTGTGACCAACTGAAGAAAGCCAGTGTTTCGAGCACTGCATCTTAGGCATACTTTATTTTGAGAAATTTATCACATTAGGGTATTCTATGAAGCATTTCAACCTCTTATAAACTATCCAGAATATTAAATATTATTGCCGTATACTGAAGTGAAACGTGAAATTGTTATGAATGGTCTTGTGTGATGTTTTTCTGACTGTGGGTGTGTGTGTAATTGACGGGTCCAGCATGTAGCAGACAGTATTCATCTTGCAGGTTGTTTGCAGCTTGTGGGCAGACGACACAGCAGATGCCGTAGCCACCTTCGTGACGCCCTTTGTTAGTCAGGAAGGTGCTCCTAAGCACACAGTCTCAAGCGCAATACAACCCTGATACGGGATTTTGAAGATCTGAGTTGATCTATAGATGGAATGTGTGTACCTGTTCCTGTGATGGTAAAAATGCCCCATATTTCACCACCCCCACCCCCCCCTATCCCCCACCATGGGTTACGCTTTGTGGAAAATGAGCATTTGCAGCTCTGACTCATTCCTCATGCTGAGTGCCTTTCTGTGTTGCTCCTTGCTCATCCCCACGCTGGGATTTTGCAGGCTTCTCAGTGGCGTTAGTTTATGCTCCCGAGGTGCCTGGCTTGAAACGTGTGAAAGACCACGTCTCTCACACCGTTTCTTATATAAATTGCTCTAGAGACTGTGACCAATGAAAGCAGAAGGGGATATTTTCCTGCAGATGCTCACATTATTACATATTATACAAAAACATGCGTGCATATCTTTCATAACCACAGTCCAACCCCCCCCCCCCCCCCCCCCCCCCCCCACCCCCCC